>JAHBBA010000991.1:0-82614 GCA_018806925.1 Skeletonema costatum | reverse complement strand
GTGCGTTGTGACCATTGTATACACACTCCCTCACATGCTCCTCCGCCCCAAAGACGACTTGGGAATTCAGCATGCTCCTCTCGTCCAGCATAAAAACTAGCAGTTCGCTCAATTTTTCGTTCAGGATTGATCTCTTCTTCTCGTTCAGTGATTTCCAAGGCACTTGTACATTGATGTCCAAGAGTTTGTGGAGAGTAACACCCACCGACATTGTAAGCTGCGCTGCCGGATGGTGCCGCCACCTTGACAGAGCTGTTGCAATTCGTGAGCTCTCGTATGATGGTGATGATTGTGTTGATTATCAGTGACTTCCCACATCCGCCGCATCCTACTACCGTTGCTCGCAAAGGCTCGTAATCATCATCATTTGTGAGGAACTTTACCACTGTGTCAATTGTAGCGAGGACAATTATCTTTTGCTCGTCTGAAAGGATGTCCAATGAATACTTGCTACCATCCGACCTCCTTGGTATTGATAGGTTGTTTGCGTTGGTGAGCTCCAGCTGTTTGCAATCCTCGCGGAGTTGCTGCGTGTACACTTCACCGTCAGCTGTAGTGTCCCGCTCACCTTTGAAGGATGACACGCTCCAATCGTAGTCAATTCCTATATCAACCTTCTCGCCCCCTTTCATCATCTCGTCTCCACCGACCCTATTGTCAAAGAAACTGGAATTTTTCCATTGCAAATATTGCTCTGCATCATTGTGGTCCAGGTCGTCCATATCAACGTCGGCGTCTAACACTCCCTGCTTTGCAATCACCTCGATGCGTTTTTCCTGTGAATACCTCACTGCTCGCATGTACTCTGTCCACACATTAGTTGGAACGCGCTTTTCCTCCAGCATCCTTTTGAACGTGTCGATTGTTTTCTGCTTTGTTTCTTGTGTTGAGAGGCTTGTGAACGCTCCACGGTTTATGCATTATGAGCATGCCCCTGGCGTAGTTGAAGTCGATGGGATGGCATGGCCTGCAATTCAAGCCCTTCGCGATCAATATCCTATCCTTCTCCCTGCCGCTATCTTCGTCCCTCATGAAGGATTCTTTTATCCATACCTCGTAGAAGAAGCGGTCCAGAGAGTAATGCTCGTATTTCGTGTCTCTATTTCCGTAGCTGTGTACTAAATCCTTCGGTTTCGGATCAGTTGACTTCCTCAGCTTCATACAGCTGCCTAGTGGCACGTAATTAATTTCATCCGAGCAAATAGTCAGGCTCAATCGATCGACCTCGTGCACGGCCTCCTGAATACTAATCAATCTTTTGCTTGTCATCCAATTCAATGACATCTTTACCAACGCATTTACTCCGCTGATGTCGGCTGAACTCGAACTGAGTGTGGAATTTGGGCAACATTAAAACAGAAACAGGTCGTGACGTGAGTCTAAAATGATTGCAACACCACGAATTTAAAATGATGGAGACTCCACGATTTTAAATGATGGAAACACCACGTGTTTAAAATGATGGGAACACCACGATTTTAATTGAGAAAACATTGGTCACAAAAGAGATCACTCACCTCTCGATAATATTTTGGATTGCCTCCCTCTCGTTCTTAGGACGTGTGGTTCTTTTTACTCGCGTAGGCTACGACGTACTTGCACACATTTTCTATCTCCGTGATATCTGGCTTGTCCGGATGCGACCTGTATATTAATAGCTGGACATCGCAATTGCCTCTCCATCCCTGCAAAAGCGTCTTGCTGTGTTGAACAACTTTTCTAGATTTCGTCCTTATCAATCGAAAGTGCTCTATGCCCCTTCGATCGACAGCGATAACAGACGTATCCAACCTCTCGCGTCCATCCGTGTCTGCTTTGCCGTATTCAGTCTCCTTACCATACTCGAATCTGCATTGTCTCGGCTCTACTTTCGGGCAGTCTCCAAGGCAGTAATTGTCGCATTTGTGGACCATGCACTCCTGGCACAGCAACCTTGAATCCTCTTGATGGTCTACGCTTTCGCAAAACCGTCGTTTTAGAGGCGAGATTGAATCAGCGGACGTGTCAGTCTTGTGCTCCTCATCTACTTCAACATCTGAAGTCATGTCTAGCACGTTTGTTGCGTACTTCTCCATTATTTTTGCCTTCTCCTCTTCAGTCTTTGCACGGTAAAAGTCGTACAGGTATGATTTGTTTTTGCCTATGCCGAGGAGGTGTAAATGGATCTGACCCCGACCCGGAGCAAATTCGACTCTGGCCCAATAGTGTTTGATGCCCAATGCGGTCTTCACTACGGTATCAAGGAACACTTTTGCTCGCTTCATGAAGAAGTCGTTCACATATAAATTGAACCGTTTAGCGGAGGCACACATAGCCTTGAAATCATCGTCAAGCAACAGCTGAGCGTGACTGTGATTGCCAGCTTGGCGTTCCAAGTCTGCCAACAGCCTGCGAAGGTCTGGCCACCAATTCTCTGCACAGCTCAGCGTAGTGAAGTGAGTTGGCGGCCCGTGACCCCTCCCAATGTGATAGTCAATCCAAGACTCGAGTTCTGCCGTCTTTCCTCTCCAAAAGCTGTCGCTCCCTCTAATGCCCTTTGCCAGGTACCTCAATTTGCCCAGGTAAGAGAAATTGCCTCCCCTCATCTGTTGCTGTAGTTGCTCCACTGTTGGTGGATTCCTGCCAAGGAAGTTATCATTCTTGTAGAAATAGTTCCCTTGCGTGTTGTTTACATGGCGCTGAAGCATGTTGAAAATATAAAGCACCAGCATTTGGTCATTCAAGAATCTGCCGTCATGATAATGCAGCAAGTGCTGCGCCCAGTCAATCAAGGACTTTACCTTGCCTCGTCTTGGGTCGTAAACGTCACCTATGCCGCCCGGGAACAACCAAGGATAAGCATTCACGAATATTTGTTCCGTTGAGTCAAATTCACTATGAGGAAAACACGGTGTAAGTGTAAATGAGGGTGAGCTCAAACGCATTTGTTGTGTGATGCAATGACAAAAAGACACGGAGCTGGGTACTTACTTCAATGGTTTGGTTTGGTCCACCGGTGGAAAATCAAGAGTGTCGTATTTCTGTTTCGATTCCTTCGCGGCCTCTTCCAATGATCTGATGATATCGCCTTGCTCCTGAGTGGGTACGCTAGTTCTGTCGTTTGGATGCACAGTCGAGAAGGATAATTCATTTCCGTCATCGTCGCCAGTGCATTGATTGCCAGACACAGTTTCAGTTGCTTCATGTACGCCGTCCCGCTTGCTCTGCTTGGCTTGCATCGTATACTGTCTTGCCACATCATAAACAGTGTCCTTCTTGATCCAATCCAGGTTCGATGAATTGATTGTAATAGTCCTTATATCCCGACGTGGTGTACCTTCAGCCACCTCAGGGCACGCAGCACCTTGTCCTTATTAACCTTGAAGTGCTGTGTGTGAATTTCTCCCGACAGTCTGTTACTCAAATTTCGGACGAAAATCACCATGTTACTTTCTTTCTGGGGCAGATCAGTACACATGCTATCAATGTCTTGAGCAAACGTCACACAATGACCGAATATCCCATACACTCCATTTCGTATGTGGTGGGAGGGTATCAACGGGGAACAACGCCGGATCAATAGCTTCTCTGCCATGGTCAAAGATTTCAGCACGTCAGGAATATCATACCGTGTTACTTTCTCACCATCCTCATATTTGAGATTCCCTTCATCGTCTCGCTCATACCAGATTGGGTGCAAATTCTCCTTCAAATATTTGTTGTTTTCTTGACACTTGTTCTTCTTGCAGATGTCGCATATGTGGTCGCCCACTGAATTTAGCGTGGGCATGTCTTTAGCAACGCCCTTGGGGAATATCAGCTTGTTCTCCCTGCAAACGCAGCACGTGGTCACTTGCAACGTCCTCATCTTGTACTCGAACTTGATAAGCTCCTCTTTAGTACGCCTGCTGCGACGAGTCTCCCTAGATCTGCCGATCACACCGTGGTTGGGATTATCCATGAATTGTATGTCCATCGATTCTGTTACATCTAGACGGATAGCTCCGCTTTTCTCTCTATGGCCAAGAACCGCCTAAAAGTCTTCTCGTGTTCATCGAAACGAGTCTTGCTCCTCTGAAGATGAATCTTTTTCTCATAAAACTTTTCCACGACACCAAATTGCAGTGACTTCACATACAGCTCATTTATTTTCTGCTTCGCCCGATCGTATTGATTTCCAGGGGCAGCCCAACAGAGATAGTTCTCGGTCGGCCTTCTTCTGTCGAGTTTGGCATCCTCTCTCCTTACACGCTGACTTTGTGCTTTAGTCTGGCCACACGAAGTTCTTTTGCGCTTGTTGTCATCTGTTCTGCTATTAGAATACTCGTCAAATTCGCAAGATTCTTCAACTTGAGGTTGCGCCGACGACGATTGCTGCGCTGTGACAGATGTGGCTGTGCTATCTTGATCCCAGCTGTCTATCTTGTCCTCGTCCATTTCGTCTTCGTCCTCGTCGTCCGAGTACACTTCCTGGTATGGCGTAATAATCATGACCTTTGTCAAGCACTTCCAGACTGGATTTGGGTTGGGGATATGGTCGTCATGATCAAGTTGCTTGATGAGCATCCTGCGCACTTGATGGACGCCCTTGTGGAGCCAATCACCGCTGTCCAAGCCAAGTATGTTCTGACTAGATGTCAATGCCCCTATTGACACAATTGTGCCCTTCTTCGCCAGCGACTTGTGTGAAGGATCCCTGTATTCGATAACATCGCCAAGTTGCAGGAAGGTGTTGAGAGTGGTGCTGGTGCTACCGCTCCCGGCTGAAGTGTCAACATTTCTCCTGTCGATCAAGCCCTGCATCCCAGTGGTGTCACCTATGTACAAAAAAATAGTCAAGACGATAAAAATGAGAACAGAAGCTGGTATTTAAAATCATGGAGACTCCACGATTTTAAATGGTGAGAAACAAGTAAGAATAAAATTGAGAAACTCACCACTGCTGTCGTACATCAACGCCTCATCTTCGTCTAGTGACAATTCGTCTATGCCCTTTGACCAGTTTGATCCACTGCAGACGGATGAGTCATCACCGATCTTCATGTCATTCGTAATTATCACAACATCATCGTCATCTTCGGACACCTCGTCGTCCGAGTCTGCAAACAGATTGACTGCTACTCCATCAAGCTCCTCTGATATATTTGTTGCCGGTGCTCTGTGACTTTGATACTGTTCAGTTATTGATCCGAGCATGTTGTGAATTTCCACTCTCATCCGAGTGATATCATTTCTGGTAAAGTTGAATATCGGCTCGTCTGATACATAACGCTTCAACTTGTCGTGTATATCGCTCATCTTGACAGGTTTCTTCAGCAACTCAATCGCGTTGAAGGCATAGCGACACGTGAACAACCCACAGTCAACTGAATAAACTGGTCTGTCCCTGCAGTGCTGTGTGTGCTGTAAGTATGAGTGTGCTGCAGTGTGGCCCTCGGGGCTTTGCTCTGGTGGGCATGCATGTGCCAGTCAAATTTCTTTTAATAACTATATCTGTCTATAAAGTTGCTCTGCAAAGTAGATATGTGTATAATGAACAGTTTGTGTTGAATGCTACTTTATTTTTTGCACCTGGTCCATAAATTAAAATGGTCAGGCATGCTTGGCTTGTTGCATCTTGCTTCTGAATTTACTTTCAGACATGTTACTCAGATGGGTATCCTGGTATAACCTCATGCTGCCGGAATCCGCGCGCGAAAGGAGAAAAAGATCTTTGCCCGCGCGCGCCGAAACTGCAAAAAATCTTTTTCATCACTCCCACAGAGTTCTCTCACTCATCATGGCGCTGCGATGAGTAGAGTCCGGCCAGCCATGTCTTCCCAAATCCAAGAGTTAGACAACCAGCATTACGTCCGCTTTGATCGCCATGCAATAGCGGTGGCAGCGATAGGCGACGACTGCAATAAATCCTTCTATCTCCCGCGGAAACATCACTCAATCTGATCTACACACAAAAGATCTTTTTCACCATCTCCTGCGGATCATATTATGCTCCCACCGACAGCGAGACAACAGCAGCATGTCGGTTTTGATCCCCATGCGATAGCAGTGCCAACGGTAGTCGATCACCGCAATAACCTTGCCAATATGCACTAAGAGATGTAAATATCCATTCGATGAGATGTGTGCACAACATGCACTACCACAGCCACCGAAACAAAACGACCAATAAACGCAGCTCCGTCCGGCAACTAAATATATATCTACTGCACTGAAACATCGGATAGCTGTCTGCGATACATATCTGAGAAGCTGCGGATAGTTGGTTAGTGGATTGCAACGAGAGTCACGCACCGTGACAACACATGAACAATTGGCGGTGGCAACAAAGTCGACACGAGTGCAGGTTGTATTTATTTTCGTACCGAACTTTTATTTTCCTCCCTGGGAGGGAAAAAAAAAGTAATGGGATGATGTGGGGAGGGAAAGGCAGCAAAAGGCATCTTACAGGTAAGTGAAGGTGAGCGCATAACAAATCGCAAGATGCATCAATGGTTCACAAGGAAATCACTGACAGTCGGAACAAAACGCAAGCGGACACAAACAGGGTAAGCCGCATGTCCGTTTGTATTTCTGGTTTGACACACGCATCAATCTTACATTCATTTCTCTCGCGTATTGGGAGCAGGTGGCACACAACGACAATCAACATGGACTGTACCACACGGAAAAGACATACAACATTGTAATTAAAGCAGGGGAGGGCGCTCGGCAGCAGGGGAGGAGAGTGGGCGATCATCCTCAGGACAGCGCCATTCATTGGACTGGTCCAAACATTTCCATCGATAGGATACTCAACTGTACCGAAAAGACGAACGGCCAACTATGCAGGCGGTAATCAAGCGGGAGAGGTGGGTAGAGCACCTTCAGAGGAGAGCTGAGCACACGGCAGAGACATACAACAGAAGCCAGAATGGGAACTGCCCAAAACTTACTTCGATGGGTAAGACTCTTCCAGACCAAGAAAGAGTAAGTTGAGGTGGTGCTGGTGTGGATTTCTATAGTAGTGGGAAGGTGATGTTGTCGGATGAGTGTGATGACGTTCTTGTGCACGAGACAGCTTCTGGCTAAGAAGGATGAAGAATGCGTTTGGGATCAAACATTTACGAGAAAAATGCTTACAAGATTAAGGTGCAACTGAGTTCCTACGCAGCGGTATCCTGTAGCCGCCAGTATGCTCCACAGTGGGAATTAAATTTCTACATGTGCAAACAAGATTTATTTCTCCTAAATCCTAAGATACTAATTCCTACGTGCTTCCCTGTAGAAATGGCTGGAGTCAAAATGGGTCAAATGACCTACAGGGTAAGGAGGGCACCTCCGAGCCCGCCGATACCGCTGCACTCAACCGACTGGGGCCCCGAGGGCCGATTATTTGGATTCGGTCGATCGCCTTCATTCTTCCACCACCCTTAACAGCATGGCACAACAATTGCCTGCATGACGACATCGCAAATGCACACCACACATCCTCACACATCTCTATCAAGAGGAGTATGTGCCGCAATAGATATTTGGCAATCCACATCTTTTATCGGAGGAGTAGTGGATAATAATGATACGCATAAAACGAGTGTGATGATGAGATTAGATTAATTAAGTGACGGCAACAAATAACAATTAACATCGGTCGAATGCCATCTTTTCAACGCATGAAACAAAAGCAGCGGCAGCGCAGCAAGAGCAACAGCACCAACGTGCAGCAGATGTACATGTCACCCTTACGGATAAAGCAATCACCAATGGCTTAGCAATGTCAGAAAGGGAGAAAGAAAACCAACACCGCTGGCTCAAAATGCAAGCTAAACACGCAGCAATTCAAGTAAGATTGGAAACGCTGATCATCGAAACCAACAGAGGAGGATCACATCCAACTCCAACAAAGCGTGGGGGGAGAACCGCGGGGGGAGAGGTCAGAAGGGATTACTATCAGCTTCCGCCAATTTAACCGGCAACGCTGATCATCGAAACCAACAGAGAAGGATCACATCCAACGTCAACAAAGCTGTGGGGAGAAGCGTGGGGGCGGGAGGCCAGAAGCTCCGTCCGCAAAAAACCAGAAACTGGTTTTTTCTGGGCGAATAGTGCATGAGAGAAGAGACTAACATTTATTTATCTGAGAATTAAACCGGCGACCGGTTTATTTAGTATCTGGCGAATACATAGTGGCATGAGAGAAGAGACTAACAAAAACACTTCGACGAACACTCACTCGAACAACCAAGTCAACTAAATTACTGAACCGCCACACTGTCATGCAACAATTAGCCATCACTATCGAACATCATCTTCAGGCAATCCGCCATTCCAAGCACGCAACAATAACAGCAGCAACAACAACAGAGCGCACAGATCTGTGTCACACTTGCAGATGCATCTAGCATCAACAGCTGTGACATATTTGCAAGACATGCATTTTTCCAGCCAGCGGATAAGTGAAAGGAAGAAGCAAGATTGCCACCACAATGCTTGAGATGCAGTCGAAACTCCATCAAAACATATCAATTTGACTGATTTCGAGAATGCGGACCATCTAAACCACCCATCTTTCCGGTATCTCTTTCTCGAAATGAGGGATATAGCCAATCAAAAAGCGCGTTTAAGCCAGGTACTTCTCGCTTTCTATGTAGGAATCACTACAAAACCTACGCCGGTATGGTCTACAGAGCCTCTACGTGTCATCCAAGATTTAAATCTCCTAAATCCTTCGTTACTAATTCCTACGTGGTTTCCTGTAGAATGGAGTTGGCTCGTTTTGGCTCAAACCCTGTATATGGAATTGGAGGCACCTCCGGTTCCCCGGACTCCGCTTTGCTGCATCTTTCCGGGGCCCCGAGGGCCGATGATCCAGATATCGCTGGAGAGTGGTTGGTCAGGTCTTTCTCCTGCCGGATTTGCTCATTGTGGAGCAATTATCTTGCTCTTGTTGAGAATAAGTTTGAAGATGGCTATCGCCTATGCGAACTTAAAGTTGGCGTTAGTCTTCTCTCGGGGAGGGCCTTCTACCTCTTGCCTAGTTAAGTATGGAGACTAGTTAGCTCTTTGCAATACCCATACGAAGATATTCGTTTTTGCATATCCGATGCCAGAAGCATCAATCAAATTCACTACAAATTCTATCTAGAAGGTCAACAAGGCTGCTTCATAGAGACGAAGTGGGGTTGCATATGTCAACGCGGTGGTGGTTATGCAACTTTATGCGCTACAACTACTATGTTTTAATGACATGAGTAGTAGACTTTGGGGGCGGCAAGAAAATGTGCTATCGGTAGGAAAGAACAATGAATGCAACCCGGTGAAAATTGGCTACAACAATTCGCTAGACTGCAGACTGCGCCATTCATATTACTACGAACAGCGTTATCCGTTGTTTCTCTTTCTGAGTCTAATTTGACTGTAGCTAGTCTTTGGCAGGGAAAATAGGCTGGTTGAAGCGTGACTGTTTGGCATAAACGGAGGGTGATTGAGGCAAAGTGAACCTATATCAATGCATCTTCTGGAGGCACTGGGAACAGTCGCACAAAGAAAGATAAACTTTACGCTGCAAAAGCTGCTATCACCATATACCTCAACACCTAGACTTATCTCCTTTCGATGGGAGTTTATGATGAGACGTTCACGTTTGACGTCAGTACTGTGTACCCCGAGAGCGAAGAAGTATGACACGAGACCATTATACGAAGTGACCAAGAGTTGAATCTGACCACATGATAATATGTCCTCGCCAATGTTCATGGAATCGAGAATTTGTGCGTAGTACCTTATCAACACACAAGGCGATTAGCAATCTTCTTTCTTTTGTCGCTTACAATTACAAAACACTCTATTTCTCTCCGCCCATGCCCTCCCAAAACGCCATAATCGCTTGTTTTTTTTTGTGGTCTTTTTTTGGTCGCCGGCGGGGCCCCGGGAAGATGCAGCAAAGCGGAGTCCGGGGAACCAGAGGTGCCTCCATTTCCATATACAGGGTTTGGGCCAAAATGGGCCAACTCCATTCTACAGGAAACCACGTAGGAATTAGTAACGAAGGATTTAGGAGATTTAAATCTTGTCAGACACGTAGAGGCTCTGTAGACCATACCGGCGTAGGTTTTGTAGTGATTCCTACATAGAAAGCGAGAAGTACCTGGCTTAAAGGCACTTTTTGGTTGGCTATATCCCTCATTTCGAGAAAGAGATACCGGAAAGATGGGTGGTTTAGATGGTCCGCATTCTCGAAATCAGTCAAATTGATATGTTTTGATGGAGTTTCGACTGCATCTCAAGCATTGTGGTGGCAATCTTGCTTCTTCCTTTCACTTATCCGCTGGCTGGAAAAATGCATGTCTTGCAAATATGTCACAGCTGTTGATGCTAGATGCATCTGCAAGTGTGACACAGATCTGTGCGCTCTGTTGTTGTTGCTGCTGTTATTGTTGCGTGCTTGGAATGGCGGATTGCCTGAAGATGATGTTCAATAGTGATGGCTAATTGTTGCATGACAGTGTGGCGGTTCAGTAATTTAGTTGACTTGGTTGTTCGAGTGAGTGTTCGTCGAAGTGTTTTTGTTAGTCTCTTCTCTCATGCCACTATGTATTCGCCAGATACTAAATAAACCGGTCGCCGGTTTAATTCTCAGATAGCTAGATGTTAGTCTCTTCTCTCATGCCACTATTCGCCCAGAAAAAAACAGAGTCTGGTTTATTGCGGACGGAGCTTCTGGCCTCCCGCCCCCACGCTTCTCCCCACACGCTTTGTTGACGTTGGATGTGATCCTTCTCTGTTGGTTTAGATGATCAGCGTTGCCGGTTAAATTGGCGGAAGCTGATAGTAACCCATTTGACCTCCCCCCGCGGTTCTCCCCCCATGCTTTGTTGGAGTTGGATGTGATTCTCCTCTGTTGGTTTCGATGATCAGCGTTTCCAATATTACTTGAATTGCTGCGTGTTTAGCTTGCATTTTGAGCCAGCGGTGTTGGTTTTCTTTCTCCCTTTCTGACATTGCTATGCAGTTGGTGATTGATTTATCCGTAAGGGTGACATGCACATCTGCTGCACGTTGGTGCTGCTGCTCTTGCTGCGCTGCCGCTGCTTTTGTTTCATGCGTTGAATTTTGACAAAGATGGCATTCGACCGATGTTAATTGTTATTTGTTGTCGTCACTTAATTAATCTAATCTCATCATCACACACGTTTTATGCGTATCACTATTATCCACTACTCCTCCGATAAAAGATGTAGATTGCCACATATCTTTTGCGGCACATGCTCCTCTTGATAGAGATGTGTGAGGATGCGTGGTGTGCTGAGCGATGCCGTTGATGCAGGCAATTGTTGTGCCATGCTGTTAGGGGCGGTGGAAGAATGAAGGCGATCGACCGAATCCAAATAATTTTTTGTTTGATGTCGGCTGCATGACAAAATAATTGTATTCTAATGGCACTCCCCCACCCTTCAACACGGTGGCTATTCATTGTCGTGTCGATACATCGCCAGCGATATGTAGAGCCGTAGATCATATCAACTAGCTTGATACGTTGAAATCGCCGCATATCACTCGCTGCGCCGTGGCGATGGGATCAAGATACACGTGCTGATCACTAATTAACTCCCGGCGGTTGCCTTGTAAGCGCAAGGAACATGCCATCTCGCCATGGTTGTTTTTTGTGATGGCTGCTGAGCGCACACTGATTTCTTCCATAAAAAAATCTGCGCATCCCTTCATCCCCCTTTTCGGGGGTTAAGGGGGCTACTTCGATAAATTTTACATGATATTAAATATATGTGGTATGGCCCCCTAAATGCCCCGTCAATAGAAATCTGGACATAAGATCATCACCATGACGGCACCACTACTACGACCCCAACACAACATTCAATACACATGATGTACCAATATAAATCGACAAAACCGCTGACGGATACCATATTCTATTAACTGCCTACATTTTCAGCGCTTCGTACAACCTCGATGTTACTCAAATTTAAGATTTTAACTCATATTAACTTTTCGATTTGCGCATGATTTCTTCAATGGACGACCACTAAACTTGCTCTTGTGGTAGTCCTTCACGCTTTAACACCAGCGAATCTCTGTAGAGTCGTTTCCATGAGCAAATACCACGTTCTAGTAACTTCCTTAGGTGGCTTCCGCCTAGATTCATGCGCCTTCTCAATCTTTTCCATGAGATTCTTCCTTTCGGATTTTAGTTCATCTCTCGCTTTCCCAAGAGCGGTGAATTCGGCATCAAGCTCTGCAAGCTCTTCGGTCTCATTGGGAAGTAAGCCAACAGTCCTGTGCTCGATTTCTCCGAAGTGCCATCAATGCCGTTCGTTGTTTTCCGCGAGTGCTTGCCTTCCACTCATTAACAGCGTCCCGCTTTTGTTGAATGAGTTCTCGATCCAGAGCAACAACTCTATTCTTCCAGCCTCTCTCCTCATCTGATAGTTTCGTCAGCGTCCACTCCACGAGGTGACCGAAGTAATCAATCACATTATTACCAAGTCCAATGCAAAGATGAAGGACGGGTAGAATGTAGTTTTCGACTGGGATCCATGGGAAGTATGGTCGTCTTTTTACACCCAATCTCTTAGCACCCTTGGCATTACTATCAGCCATTTCTTGCAGCCCGTCAATATCCCAAACTTCACCTTTGGTGTGACCGGGCGCGCTCCATGCTGATGGAGAGAGCTTGCAGTAGATGCACCAACTACTTGCGGCGCCTTCTTTGCCAAGACAGAAAGATTCCCAAGCAAGATCTCCAGCCATGAATTGTTCAATCACTATCGATCAATCAAATTATCTTCTTCTTGATGCATAGTACCCAAATCCGACTCAAAGCAAGTCACAACTCTACGATTTACATTCAGCAAGTGCAATCTGTTCTCGTTGATGTATTTCAGATCTTCGGTGACCCAATAGCAAATTAATTGTGGAGGACGGCAGAAAACGACATGAAGATGTTTTGTGCTTCTTCATGCGGCGTCGCAGAAGTTGACGAGATTAAAAAATTGATGGAATGCAGCGCTTGCGATATCGTTCAATATTGCAGTGACAAGTGTCAGAAAAATCACAAATCGCAGCACGAACAAGCATGCAAAAAACGGGCGGCGGAACTATCTACGTGATGAATTATTATTCAAGCAACCGGAAAGTACACATCGTGGGGACTGCCCCATTTGCATGATACCTATGCCGCTTGATCCAGAGAAATCGATCATGATGACATGTTGCAGTAAAGTGATTTGTAACGGCTGCGATTATGCCAATAACACAAGAGAGGCGGAGGCATCATTGAATTCATTGTGTTTATTCTGTCGCAAAGCTACACCCGAAACTGACAAAGAGTGCTATAAATACAGAATGAAAAGAATAGAGGCGGACGATTCAGTTTCCATGCGCCAATGGGGAAGCGAACAATTCGACAAAGGAGACTATCAAAGTGCATTGACATATTTTACAAAGGCTGCTGAATTGGGTGATGTCGACTCACATTATAGACTGGCATCATTGTATCATTTGGGGAAAGGTGTTGAGAAGGATAGCGGAAAGAAATTTCATCATCTGGAAGAGGCTGCTATCGGAGGCTGCTATCGGAGGTCATCCTAATGCTAGATACAATCTCGGAATTGAAGAAGGAAATTATGGCAACGTCGAAAGAGCAGTGAAACACTTCATCATAGCGGCTAAGCAAGGCTATGATAATTCAATCAAACCGCTAATGCCTGCATATAGGAACGGATTTGTCAGCAAAGAGAACCTTGCCGCTGCTCTCCGTGCGCATCAAAGCTGCCGTAGATGCAACCAAGAGTCCGCAGAGGGATGCAGCCGAAGAATTTTATCTAGGATAGTGATTAAAATTATTGATTTATAACGCAAGAACACCATCAATGCTCGAGAAGACAACGTTCTAGATGATTGGTGAGTATGATAAAACTAACTTCATTGACGGCGGAGAGAGATGATGCTATCAAGAAATTGTTCAAAGCATTGACGCTAAACATGGCTCCAATTTGCCCAGTGTGCAATGGGACACAAGTGAGCAATTGTTACAATCCACTATGTGGACATGCAAATGCATGTGAAGAATGCTTCGTGAAGCGACCAGCGACATACGGATCTCGATCGGGAATGCGGCTATCACGCAGATACCAGTGAACTCCAACATTGTGACAACTGGGCACAAGCTGCAAGGGATGTTCAAGAACACGCTCATCGTGAATAATTGGGACTACAAGTGTGCCAACTGGGTGTGTGTTGTCCTGTCAAGGGTGCGTACTCGTAAGGGGCTGTTCCTCATGAGGCCGGACATGAACAGGGACTTCAGCGTTCCACAAAAGCTACTCGACTTCGAGGCCAGAATGAAGCGATGCAAGGAGCAACCCACCCTGGACAAACTTTCCAGGGCCGGTGTGTACCAGGCGTCGGAGGATGATGTGACAGTGGAATACTAAACTAGACCAATTCACAGCTTACCTACTCGCCTATACTTGCCAACCTACCATAGCACCGATGACAAGAAGCTTGCTGCGCCGCAACCAATTGAATGCTAACAAGTAGTATCCCGCAATACACTTCCAAGCTGAAGATCCCACCAGCCGCCAACAAGCTCCTCAAAAACGTCTTTCCGTCGCACGATGTCATTTTCATTTGGAGTAGTGGCGCCAAAATTGAAAGCAGCACCCGACCCATCCACATGCCATCAGCAAGAAGAATGTGATAAACAAAGGATGAAAAGAATAGAGGCGAATGATCCAGCTGCTATGAGCCAAAAAGGAATAGAGCTAGACAAAAAAGGAGACTATCAAAGTGCATTGACATATTTTACGAAGGCTGCTGGATTGGGAGATGCCGAGGCGCATTATTGGCTGTCACATTTGTATAGTGATGGGCTTGGTGTTGAGAAGGATAGTCGGAAGGAAATTCACCATCTGGAAGAGGCTGCTATTGGTGGTCATCCCGAAGCTAGGTTCAATCTTGCGTGCTCAGAGAATAAGAATGGCAACATCGAGCGAGCAGTGAAGCATTGGATCATCGCTGCCAACCTCGGAGATGATTTATCAATCAAAGCGCTGATAAGGATGTTCAAGGGGGGATTTGTCGAAAAGGAGGTTCTTGATGCTGCCATTCGTGCACACCAGGCCTGTGTAGATGCAACCAAGAGTCCGCTGAGGGATGTAGCCGAAGAATTTTATCGGTTACGTGACGGGCTATTTTCAAGCAATTGATGTTACAGTTGCAGTTAATCTATGATTGGCTATCAAACATTGCCACTCATTTGCGTTTGCCTCTTCTCCATGTAAATATCTTGAACAAGCGTTTTCAATTGCTGCATCATCTTCTTTGGACAAACATCCATGTACACTTCTTTTGAAGCCGACTTGCTATAATGCATGAGTTCGAGACGACGTACCAATAGCGGCAGCTTTCGTTTCCATTCGACCGAGTATTTGTCATTCTTCATGAATTCAGCGATGAGTAGCTCGTACATTCTCACCGTGGTTCTTCTACGCATTGCTTTATCGTCTGCTTCATGACGCCAGTTATCCTTGCTGTATTGCCCTCCATCTTGATTGGGCTGTAGCTGCTTCTCTTCTGCGTGCATTGTAGTATACTTATTTCCGGCTTCTCTCTCAATTAATCAGAGAGAATGATTAGCTATGCACATTATGATACACAGCTATCAAAGACACATCTTGCTGATCATATTGAAGTACTTCAATACTTCCTGGGTATTATTATTTTAGCAGGCTCGTGCCAAATAGGCACGACTGTATTGGTGATTTGCGTGAATGCCTAACTCCGGAACTTCGAAAATTGGCCCTTTTCTTCTCGTCATTTTTCCACTCATTTTGTTCTTGATTTTGATATTGGAGGTAAGGTGGAGTGCAAGTACTCCTCCTCAGCCGCGACATTGCTCGAACAATAAGTACCATGGGGAAACGTAATAAAGGCAAGGTGAAGAAGGCCAACAAGGAGCGACAGGCCGCAGCGGCCAAGGAACAGCAGGAGGCGCTCGAAGCGCAGACAGCACAGCTTCAGATCGGGGGCGAATCAACCGATGCCGTCGACACGGTGGCATGCAACCATGGATCATCTTTTTATCCACCAGGACATTATCTTGACGAATTTTGTGCAGATAACAAGTCGCTAGACATATCAGTTTGTGCCTATTGCGGCATCGGTATCGCAGTCGCAGAAGTTGATGAACTCAAATTGATGGAATGCGCTGCTTGCGATCTCGTTCGATATTGCAGCGATGCATGCCTGAAAGAGCACAGGCCGCAGCACGAAGAAGCTTGTGTAAAGCGAGCGGCTGAATTAGTACGTGACAAGATTTTGTTCAGGCAACCAGATGGCACACATCGTGGGGACTGCCCGATCTGCTGTTTACCTATGCCGCTTGATCCAGCGAAATCTATCATAATGCCATGCTGCAGCAAAGTGATTTGTGAAGGCTGCACTCATGCCAATATGTAAGAGAGATAGAAGGGAAGCTAGAACACAAATGTCTATTCTGTCGAGAACCTATACAAGCAAAGGATAAAACTGACGAAATGATGATGAAAAGAATAGAGGCGAATGATCCAGAAGCTATGCGCCTGGGGAAGAGATCAATACAAGAAGGGTGATTATAGTAGTGCATTTGAGTATTATACAAAGGCTGCTAAATTGGGAGATGTGGAAGCCCACAGCAAACTAGCAGGAATGTATTATATTGGGCAAGGTGTTGAGAAGGACAGGGGAAAGCAGTTACACCATTGGGAAGAGGCTGCTATCGGAGGTCATCCTAATGCTAGATACTTTCTTGGATGCGACGAAGAGGAAAGTGGCAATATTGAGAGAGCAGTGAAACATTGGATTATAGCGGCTAATCAGGGAAATGATGATTCAATCAAAGCGTTGATGGATTTGTTTAAGGAGGGATATGTCAGCAAAGATGACCTTGCTGCTGCTCTCCGTGCACACCAGGCCGCTGTCGATGCAACCAAAAGTCCACAGAGGGAGGCGGCAAAGATAGAATCTAGCAGGAGTACGAACAGAAGCTAAGCAACGTATGTTCGTTCCATAGAAAAAAAATTCATATTTTGTCATGAGCCGCTTGTCTGGTTGTGTCTGATTGCAGTATAAAGTGGCTAGTAACATGGTCTATCAGATAATACTCGGTTGTAGGAAATATAGATAAGCCTACTTTGACGCCTATCATTGTCAGCTGCTGAGTATGTTATAGTATTTAGGGTCGATTTAATGATAGCTATTAGTGACTTATCCATTCTTGCACATCCAGCGACTCACCCTCGCCTCTGCATTGCCAGCCGCTGCTGCCTCATATCATTGTGTCTTGCTTTTGCCGCCCAACCGTCCCTTGGACAGCTTCCTTCTCCAAAGAACCTCTCGCTCTCTCGAGGAGGAGGAGATTTGCAGCTAGATAGAGGATTCTTTCAGTGACGGACAGGAGGCTCTAGAGAGTGCGTCAAAAAGTGCACTCCAAATGCATTTTTCCAATGCTAGCGGCTAGCGGATTCGACCTGGAGGATCCCAAGTCCTTGCGTTTCTGTGTAGGATTTCAATGTAGGAACTCTCACGGACGATGACCTGACCATTTGGTTGTTGCATGGACTGCAGTGTCATTTGTCATAATTTTCTCCAGCAAAACAACTCATAACAGTGCCGCCCAGGAAGAAGACGACCGCGGCCGAACCCGAAAAGGTGGACTAAGGTGCGTATTTTTGTTTCCCATGGTTATTGTTGTCCACTGAGAGAGTGGGCTGGCGTTCTCTGCCAGTGATATCTTTCATGGCATCCAATTACGGAGGTGGTGTGAGCTAAGGCTTCCAACATAATAGAGGCCAAATTCGAATTAGGCAAGACTGTGTTTATGGGCTCATAACCAACCTTGAAAAGTTTTGTGCTCATGGAGAGAGCGTTAACCCCTCATTAACCCCTCACCCGCACCCGCACATCCCCTTAAAAGGGCCCCCTCCGGGGGCAATAATTACAGCTAAACGACATACAGACAAAACACCCATGAAGCCCATGTTGTGTGTGTGTCATTGGTTAGTGGCGCCAAAATAAATGAGATGCGAATACACCTAAAACATATATTCCTCGCTCATCGCACCTTGCTAAGCAAGATAATCTTGTATTCTCTCTGCTCATTGGCGTCGTTATTTCGACGCTTTGTTCTAGCAAAAATAATTGTGGAGCAGTTGGCTTGAGCGCAGACGGTTGTATTATTTTATATAAGCGATGGCAGAAATGAGCGAAGATAATACGACAGACGCTTCAAGATGTTGTGCTTCATGTGGCATCGCAGAAATTGATGACATCAAATTGAAGGAATGTGATGATTGCGATCTCGTTCGATATTGCGGCGATGCATGCCAAGGAGATCACAAGTCACAGCACGAAGAAGCATGCAAGAAACGAGCGGCTGAATTACATGACGAGATATTATTCAAACAACCGGAAAGCAGCCATCGTGGAGATTGTCCGATCTGCTGTTTACCTCTGCCGCTTGATACAACAAAATCATCGTTGCATTCATGCTGCAGCAAAGAGATTTGTAACGGCTGTGATCATGCCGATATGGTACGAGAGGCGGAAGGGAGGCTTAAACACAGATGCCCATTCTGTCGCAAACCGACGCCCTCCACAGATGAAGAATGTGATAAACAAATGATGAAAAGAATGGAGGCGAATGATCCAGTTGCCATGCTCCAATGGGGAATTGAGCAATACGACAAAGGAGATTATCAAAGTGCATTGACATATTTTACGAAGGCTGCTGAATTGGGTAATGTTACGGCGCATTTCAATTTGTCATTATTGTATCATTTGGGAAAGGTGTTGAGAAGGATAGCGGAAAGAAATTACATCATCTGGAAGAGGCTGCTATCGGAGGTCATCCTAATGCTAGATACAATCTCGGAATCGAAGAAGGAAATAATGGCAATATCGAAAGAAAAGTGAAACACCTCATCATAGCGGCTAACCAAGGATATGATGATTCAATCAAAGCGCTGATGGCTGCATATAGGAATGGATTTGTCAGCAAAGAGGGCCTTGCTGCTGCTCTCCGTGCACATAAAGCTGCGGTGGACGAAACCAAAAGTCCACAGAGGGAGGCAGCCGAAGAATATTATCAAGGATAGTGATTAAAATTAGTGATTTAGAACGCAAGAACACCATCATATTGCTCGAGAAGGACAACAGTCACATCTTAAGATGATTGGTGAGTATGATAAACTAACTTCATTGACGGCAGAGAGAGATGATGCTATCAAGGAATTTTCCAAAGCATTGACGCTAAACATGACTTCAATTTGGCCAATATGCAATGGGACACACGCAGTGAGCAATTATTACAATTCACTATGTGGACATGCAAATGCATCTGAAGAATGCTACGTGAAGCGACCACGACATATGGATCTATGCGGCTATCACGCAGATACCAGTGAACTCCAACATTGCTACAACTGGGCACAAGCTGCAGGGTATGTCCAAGAACACACTCATCGTGAATCGTGAATAACTGGGACTACAAAGGGCATGATGTTGAGAAGGACTTGGGGATGGAAATGTACCATCTGGCAGAGGCTGCCGTTGGCGGTCATCCCACTGCTAGATTCAGTCTTGCGTGCTCAGAGGGGGGAATAGAAGGCATGATAGAGCAGTGAAACATTTCATCATAGCGGCTAACAAAGGACATGATGGTTCAATCAAAGCTCTGATGGGTGCATTTAGGAGTGGAATGATAATCAAAGAGGTTCTGCTGCCTCTCTCCGTGCACACCAGGCCAATGTAGATGCAACCAAAAGTCTGCAGAGGAAGGCAGCCGAAGAGTTTCATCGAAATTCGGTATAGATATATTTTACGATATGTTCTTAGTTCTTAACATCAATCTCAGAGCACATCAATCTCTTCTCCAGAGTATTTATGTCTGTAGATGTGATCGATACATATGAGGCTAGAGAGGCACAAGTATTGGTAACTCACTGAATGAGCGCTAGATGCTACGTGCTACTTAACCCAACGAAACATGCACACTGATGATACTTAGTCAATACCTAGTGTAAGTGAAAGTAGGAAGTTAGAAACAAGTAGCAGCAACTGTCTAATAAATATACTAACAGAAAGCTCAACTAAGTATCTACTATCATTAGAATATGTTTCAGAGAAACACATGCGTTGGTTAACTTCTATTCATACTCCTGCTATCTCTGCCGCCTTCCTCTGCGGACTTTTCATAGCATCTATGGCAGCCTGATGTCCACGAAGTACTGCGGCAAAGTCCTCCTTACTCAACAATCCAATGTCGAGAAGATGTTTTAGTTTTTCCAATGATTGATCATGTCCTAGATTGGCGGCGATGGTAAGATGTTTCACTGCTCTTTCGATGTTGCAATTGAAGCATTCATAACATCCAAGATTGATCCTAGCAAAGGGATGACCACCAATAGCAGCCTCTTCCAAATGGTGTATTTCCTTTCCCCTATCCTTCTCAACACCATGCCCATCACGATACAAACATGACAAATTATAATGCGCCTCCACATCTCCGAATTTAGCAGCCTTTGTAAAATACTCAAATGCCTTAATATTGTCTCCTTTCTTGTGATGCTCAATTCCTTCTTCAAGCATAGCAACTGGATCATTCGCCTCTATTCTCTTCATCATTTGTTTATCACATTCTTCATCTGTGTCGGGTGTAGGTTTGCGACAGAATGGGCATCTGTGTAACACTCTCTTTTCCGCCTCTCGTATATCATTGGCATGAAAGCAGCCTTTACAAATCAGTTTGCTGCAGCATGAATACAACGATGATTTCGATTGATCAAACGGCAGAGGCATCATGCAGATCGGGCAGTCGCCAAGATAGCTGCTCTCCGGTTGCTTGAATAAAATCTCGTCACGTAATTCAGCCGCTCGTTTCTTACAATCCTTTTTGTGCTGTCGCCTGTGCTCCCTCTGACATTTCACGCCGCAATATCTAGCAGATTTACAAGCAGCACATGTCATCAATTTAATCTCGTCAACTTCTGCGACGCCGCATGAAGCACAACACATCAACATGTCATCAACTTTTTCTGCGCTCATTTCTGCCATCGCTCCAAAAATATTTTTGCTGGATAAATGCGGAGAACAATGTTATGATCAAGGTCCGGCGTTGGGGGTCGAGAAAGTAAATAAGCGATGCTGTTTGTATCTAGTACAATAGCTGTTGCAATCCAGGTAAATAAAGGAAGAAGTAGAGAAGCATGGGGAAGATGCCTCTAATTTGTTTTGTCTGTATGTCGTTTCCGAAGAAAATCTTTATTTGATCATTTGTGATGGATTAGTACGCAGCAGCTCAACCGGACCGATTTGGGACAGGGCCGGCACGCCAGCATTCGGCGCGGCAACTTCTTCTCTTCTATTTTCTATCAGCCGGCATCACGATACTGCACTTTGACTTTATCTGAGCCGAGAAGAAGCTATCCAGTGACTGATTGCCTGAAGAATTCCTTCATCATCTCTGTGTTGACTTGTTCCTATGTATCATTTGCCTCGCATTTGCATTCCTTAACGCACAAATACAAAGCGAGGTCCATTTGAGTACACCTACATACATTCTCCACTTGCTTGCAAACACTGTTCCGGATTGTTAGTGGCATCGCTCTCCCCACCCCGGTGTGGCGCAAGCGCCACACCTCCCCCCGATTCGGTTCTGATCTTTGCTTGGCATCGCATGGGGGCTCCTCATATTCTCATCTTGGCTGCAAACCTCATTTATGTTGTTGGTCCTGTCCGGGAAAAAATCTCATTCCCGCGACTTCGTTTTCGATTTCCCCGCAAACGCCCAAAAGTGCCGACAGACAGAAACACCAGCACTTCCCATAGCTCAGCCATACTAAGTAAGTATAACTTACCTACAAGTAGTAGGAGTAACTTATCTATCTTATCTTACTTCCTAGCTCTCCCTTTTAGTATGTCCGGTCGAATAGACTTTACTCTCGGTTTTTGCATTCGCGGAAACTCTGGTACTCTGGTAAGTTGTGATGGGCAAAGACTTCATATTCTCGGTAGGTAACGACATTTATCTTCATCTTGGAGTTGCTATTGCGGTGTGTAGTTCATCTATGGTGGCGGCAAGGACTACTACTTCTCGTAGGCATTGCGTCAGAGTTGCGGCGAGGCGGTGTAGATGCAACCAAAAGTCCACAGAGGGAGGCGGCAAAGATAGCTAGAATCTAGCAGGAGTATGAAAAGAAGCTAACCAACGTATGTTCGTTCCATAGTAAACACATATTTCGTTATTTTTGTTCATTGAAGCCCGCTTGTCTGTTGTGTCTGATTGCAGTATAGTGGCTAGTAACATGGTCTATCAGATAATACTCGGTTGTAGGAAATATAGATAAGCCTACTGTGACGCCTATCACTGTCAGCTGCTGAGTATGTTATAGTATTTAGGGTCGATTTGATGATAGCTATTAGTGACTTATCCATTCTTACATCCGCTCGCCCTCCTCGGCCTCATTGTTTCTTGCTCTTGCTTTCGCCGCCGCCCAGCCGTCCCTTTGACAGCCTTCCTTCTCCAAAGAACTCTCTCTCGAGGAAGAGATTTTGCAAGCCTCTCTCTCTAGAGTGCGTCAAAAAGTGCACTCCAAATACATTTTTCCAATGCTAGCGGATTCGACCTGGAGGATTCCAAGTTCCTTTCGTTTCACTGTGTAGGATTTCAATGTAGGAACTCTCACGGACGATGGTTTGGCCATTTGGTTGTTGCATGCTTTGCAAGTCAAAGACTGCAGTGTCATTTGTCATAATTTTCTCCAGCAAAACAATTCATAACAATGCCGCCCAAGAAGAAGACGACCGCGGCCGAGCCCGAAAAGGTGGACAAGCCCGCGCCCAAGAAGGCTAAGAAAGGTATTTTTGTTTCCCATGGTTATTGTTGTCCACTGAGAGAGTGGGCCGGCGTTCTCTGCCGGTGACATCTTTAATGACATCTAATTTAGGAGGTTATGTGAGCTTTAGGCTACTTGTGCCAAGGAGAGAGGAGAGGCCAAATGAAAATAGGCAAGACTTGGGTATTGGTGATTTGCGCGAATGCCTAACGCAGGAACTTGAAAACTGGCTCTTTTCTCCGTCATTTTTCGCTATTTTTGTTCTTGAATTTCAATTGCAAGAGGTAGAGTGAAACAGCCTACTATGGTACTCTCTCGCCGAGACATTGCGCAACAATAAGTACCATGGGGAAACGTAATAAAGGCAAGGTGAAGAAGAAGGCCAACAAGGAGCGACAGGCCGCAGCGGCCAAGGAACAGCAGGAGGCGCTCGAAGCGCAGACAGCACAGCTTCAGATCGGGGGCGAATCAACCGATGCCGTCGACACGGTGGCATGCAACCATGGATTATCTTTCTACCCTCCTGGACATTATCTTGACAAGTTTTGCAGAGTGTTTATGGATGCTTTTTCAGACGAACGTGTTCATGATGAAGAGGGAGGCTACTCCAACGCTTTCGAAGTTGCTTATTTCGCCACAAAAGACTTGTATCCTGATGTGTGGGACGATGCTACGAAATTGGAGAGGATCTCCTCATTCTTTGTATACAGTGCAACGGGATACATTCTCGAGGATGGAATCAATATTTGTTCACGGTTACATACTATGTTTGCCTGCTTCTTTGAGAATTATATTGAGATCAGACGCAACAGACAAGTGGACTTCAATGTATGCAAAATAAACGATATATATTTTGGCGACGAACGTACAATAGTTATGTTCTTGAGGAAGCGCATTTCATGTTGCTGCTTGGATAACAAGTACAAAAAAGTGAAGCACTCGGCAAAGATGAGCGGATGCTACAACAGCGGATGCATTAATGTTAATGGGCTCGTTGAACGCAGCAAGACGAGCTGTTGCTCTAGATGCCGAAAGGCAATTTATTGCTCTCGCGAATGCCAAGCTGCCCACTGGCCTTTTCACAAAGAATTCTGCGATATAGCGATAAGAAACAACGCTGACTTTGATGCTAGAGAAAATAGCTGAACTGTTTGCCTTTTGTCGCATCGGATCATACCAACCCACCGAACATTGCAGCTGTGCATATTCATTTCAAATGCAGCAGCGATGTGTTTGCACTCCGAAAAGACATCATAATTATCATAATAATCATGTTTCATGAGATTTTTTATCAGGCTGTTTGAAAGCAAGCACACCAGGACGACTGGGGATTCTTTCATCGTACCTACGCGTATTGGACTTGGGCGCGCTTGTTTCAGTCTTGCCAACTTATCTTTGCACCTGGCTCTCTACTCTGCCAACGTGCAATAATGCATTGTCCAGAGCCATGGGTAGACGCAACAAAGGCAAAGCAAAGCAGGCCAACAAGGAGCGTCAAGCGGCTGTAGCAAAGCAGCAGCAGGAAGCGCTTGAGGCTCAAATAGAGCAGCTGCAGATTGATATCGATGATAACTTCTTGCAGCAGCCAGAAGATAATAATGTCGTTATCGAGAAATGCAAGCATGGATATGAAGTGATACCCGAAGGAAGCTATCTTTATCAATTCAGAAACGATTTCTTTGATACATTTCATCATGCCAGCGATGGTGATGGACCGGAATGTATGCCGGCAGCACTGCTAGCAGCTCTCAATGCCACGGTGAACAAGTATCTCATGGTTTGGAAGAAAGTAGAAATGATCGAGCGGATCATATCAAGCCTGTTGTTTTCAGGGACACAGTCGATTCTTGATGGCAATATCGAACAGGCTCATGAGTCTGCTGTCTTTGTCAGCTTCTTTGAAGATTATAATGCAATCATGCGCAGAACTCAAGCTTCCTTCAATTGGCCCAAGATGTCGGAATTAGCGTTGGATGAGCGCACCCTTGTTGGCTTCCTTAGAAAGCGCATCCCGTGCACGTGCTTGGACGAGAAGTACAATGCAGTGAAGCACATGACGAAGATGGGATTTTGTTCCAATCCGCAATGTGTTCTCCGCGATGGAAAGGTGGAACGCAGCGCCACAAACTACTGCGCTGAATGCCGTTGTGTAACCTATTGCTCTCAAGGTTGTCAAAAGGACGATTGGCCGAGGCACAAGTGATACTGTTCGTTGTTTGCTATGCGAAGAGCTTCATTTGATGCCACACAAAAATAGCTACATCAAGCTCGACTCATGCTTGCAAAGTTGAAGTATCGTACCCTTCTTTCGGATAAAGACCATCTCTGCCGTATATTTCGATACATCATCGTCACGATTCACGATGTCGTCTCCACGCCACACGATGCAACTAATGGAATAACAAACTCTATTATTATTATGAAGTCCCATTGCTCTCGAGCTTTTTACTCGCACTTTTTACTTTTCATCACTTCTCCATCCCATCTCCAAAAAATGACGTCACCACAATGGCCAACCGTGACCGCTAGCTAGTCTGTCAAACGAAACTGAGCTACTCGAGATGACGATGAGGTGCTACTGCTCTATTCGGTTACTGGCAACGCTAATAATACATGCATTTGCATTGACTACTCGATGCTGCTATTCTTTCGTACTGCCGCCGTCAATATCACTCATTTGCTCATCATGTGGAGCTCGAGCTCATAATAATTATGATGGAGTGACGCAACAATTGATGAGCAGACAAGCAACAACAACTGTGGCAGAGATCGACACGGAGACTATATCAGTCGCTCTGCCATCTAACTGGAGGGACATCAACGACAATTGGCCAATACAAGCAGCAGAGATTCTCACAAGATTTGGCGTGGTCGCTTTAACTTCATCGCCATCCAACAATAACAGCAACACCGGACTCATATCCGCACAAACAATCGATAGAGCAAATGAATCAGCTTCATCACGTCTAGAAGATATGCAAACCAGAATATCTAACCGTGGAGTCGATCCAAATGGGATAGAAGATGGGCCATATCGATTTGCCGAAATAATATGTAGAGATGAGGGAGGATTACGATATGATGTGCCTCTTCCATGGCTCGGAGATGATAAGAATGGTATTGCTGGTGATAATAATAGAGATGATCAAGTTGGCAGTGGAAGAATTGGTGCACCGCTAACAAACATGGAAAAGGAAGGGGTTGTAGACTTGCACAAGGCCATGGATGAGATTGTTCCACATGTCTTGGAGGCATTATGGTCAGGAGATGAAGAAGACAAAAATGATGATATCACAACCAACAATGACAGCAGCAACAGCTACGTCGCTGCATCAGGCTATCTCATCAACAAGCCAGGCAGCAAGTCCCAAAATTGGCACAAAGATGGACCTGATGCTGGATTCATCGATTGTTTTGTACCATTGATTGATTTGAATGAGGAGCTGGGTCCGACATCCTTTCGTCTGGATGACGATGAAGATGATGAATTGGTGCCTATGCTAAACAAAGGGAACATTCTACTCTTTGACTACCGAACAATACATCGTGGACAGGGGAATACGAGTGAGGATACTACGCGTACGCTTGCGTATGCGGTGTATCGACGAAGAGAAGTGGATGGAGATGGAACAAAGAAGGAGAGTGGAGATGTTCACAACTTTCCGGCTGCGTTGACTCTTGAATATGATTAAAAAAACAATGTATGCGTATATGTATAAAGATGTAAAAGCAATCACCTTTCCCTTTTGCCCAATTGCATCGTATGTAACACGGATTGAATAGAGTCCAGTACTGCACCGAGATCTGATTTGCTATATAGAATGGTGCCAATTATCTCGCTGCTAACTTAGATCCGGCCAATAGCTCGTCGATATATCTCAGTTATTTTCCCTGTATACTTTGAAAGTCATTCGATATTCAAGCAGTTGCTATGATTGTGTGACATATGCGTGATCGACAAGTTGCTTGGCCAACGTCAACTCACTTGCATCTCCAAGCTTTGCATTAGGCAAACGATTCTTCTACACAGTATGCCTCATATCGTTTGAAGATCTAGTCATTGGCACGATGGCCAAGACTGGAAGCGAAAGACTCCTAAGTCAAGACGAATACTAGTTTGAAGGCTCAGTCCCAGTCCCGAGCTCCTGACTCATCATACTATCATATATAGATTCGTGCCACCTCCATACTTCACCGCTCTCCGCCAATGATCTTTTATTCTCTCTAAAAACAAAAGAACAAACAAGAATATGATGAGCAAGTTCTTCTGCCAGCTGTTTATGTGACTCAAGCGACTCTTGCCTGCTGGTGAAAATCCAAAATATGGACATAGGTTGAGAATTACCAATATGTGCTTCTAAATTACAGTAAATACGGTATAAATCACCTAAATACATCAGCACAGAAAGTTCCGGAACTCCTTCAAACAGCGATCCCACCGCTCGCTGTTATTTCATCATTTCTACGATGGAATCAGTACCCCAAACCCACTCAAAGGTCTCAGTTATCCAAATTCCCAATTGCACCAAGTTGAATTGAAAGATCGTCTTCCCGCCTTCTGCCCTCGCTGACGTCTGCTTCTTCACCATGAGCTCTCGGCAACCTCCACCTCGCCCCTCGGCACAACTCGTCAACAACTCAATCCTAATAATATATCCAAGATGATGAAGACTATCTTTGCCCTCTTTGCTCTCTTTGCGTCGGCTTCTGCCTTCGTTCCTTCCACATCAGGTGTGTAGAATTTATTGGCTGCGGTTGCGTTGGTAATGGATAAATGTGCGGTAGCGGCGGTTTCGGGTGGACGGCGATGTGGAATTCCGAAGCGATGATTGGGTCTCTGCTTGGTTTAGGCCCCGAGTGGAATCTATAGCCGTGATATAAATGCAATGGATTGAAGCAATTATTGATGTTTGGCGGACGTATTATTACGTTGGCGGTCATTTATTACATATCATGTGCTCAAATTTCAATTACGAATGAATTCTCACATCTGTTTTCTCCACCCTCGCCCTGCCCTCTCAATCAAACAGCCCCAGTTGTCAAGACTGCCCTCTCGGCCGTCCAACAACCCGATGCCATGAAGACAATCTCCACCGTCGCCGCCGGATTCATGCCCGCCATCCTTTCCTCCTCCGCCGCCATGGCCACCGAGGGAACCAACGAGTGGTTCGGAGTTGACGACATTCGTCTCCTCGCCGTCCTTTTCGCCGGACACTTCTTCATCCTTTCCTTGTGGTTGGGACAGTACGGAGATGCCACTGAGGATGATGATGCTGATTTCTTCGGAGAGATTGACTACACTGGAAGGTAAATTCTCGGTAACACTGTGTTGTGAAATATAGTGTGAGGAATATTACTACTACACCAGATAGCTACAACCGACCTACCTCTCTCTTTATAAAATATCAAGTCAACATCAAATATGTAAACATCCCCAACTGGACCCCTGAACATTCTTCACGCACAATCAAAAATAGATGAACTGTGAAATATACATCGATGTGTGGTGTGTAACATCCGACAAATAGGTTGGCATATCGTACACGAGTTATTGGTTCTCTTAATGTTTTTAGGAACGATTGTAATGGGCGGATTAATTTAATTAAATTTGCCTGTTAGCTTCCCAACATGGTATCATTAGTGAATGTGTGTTGTTGTTTGAGTGTTGATTTCTGGACTTCCATCCCCTCTTGGCCATTTTCAAATAGCAAGCAGCAACTTAAAGTTTGCTGCCCCCCGCAACAGCATCGACTACTACCATGAAGGAAAAGGTCGAGCAGCAAGCAACTAATTATTAACTCTACCCCTCATCAAGTTCCTTCAGTCAGGTTCCATCAATGAAGAGAAGAAAAGGGCAAACAACAGCACTGAAAACGCCATTTCTTTTCCAAGAACATTCAGAAAACACAGACACTCCCTACAAATCAATCAATCAGTTAACACAGTCTATTCCAGTGTTACTTTTCTTTACTACTACTACTGCTACTGCTACTGCTAACAACTCTAACATTAATCCGAATCATCATCCGATTCGTCCAAACCCAATGTAGCCGTAGTCGCCTTTTGTTTCTTCCCTCCCCCACTTCCACCACTCGACTGTTCCGCCGGTCGTTTCTTATTCCCCAATCCACTAGCCTCCGGTAACCCCTCACTCTCCACACTATCATCATCCTCATAATGATCTTGACTAGTATCATGTACCACTTTATTCATATTCCCCCTACTTCTACCATTACCAGAAGCAGCAGAAGCCACGGGAACCTCACCCCGCTCAGCAGCCTCACAATCATCCAACCACTCTGAAAACACATCGATAGGTTCGTGTAGGTGGTGTATTGGCATGGAGTAGGAGGCGGAGCACATTCGGCAGGAGAGGGAGCCGGTGCCGTTTTTTAGATCCATTTTGCATTCGACTACTTCGTCTGTTAATGGGAAGATGTGTGTGTGTGTGAATTGAGAGAGGGCTAAGTGAGTGAGTGCACTGAATATATAATCATTTATATGCACGATAAGTATATCTAGCAACGATGGGATGAGCACATCCTTCCAATTACAATCGTCCATCCATCCATAAATAAACGAGCACGTCACGACATTACATTTCAAAGATATAGATATATTATTTTGACGCACCATTGGCACAAAAGGGACACTTGAACTGCTTCGCCAAAGTCTGCCTCTTTTTGGTTTGAACTGGTGCCTTCTTTGCACGCTTGCCCATCTTTTTATGGTGTAGATTGATCTATTCGATTGTCAAAGGGAGCGGGTTGTTGCTTGATTGCAACGCTTTCGGAAAAATGAAACGAAGGTCTGTATGAAAAGAGACAAAAGCGCTGTGTGTCTGGATACATCATCTGCCTGCAGACGCTAACATCTCTACAGATGTTGCAAAGTTCCGAATAATTTATTTAGAGTGAGTGCCAATGGATAAACGTAAACACCATGACAAAAGTGCTCTTGGGCTGCGCTCGCTCCACGCTTGCAAATATTAGTATTGACCTCTCTCTGAGCGAACATCACAGAGCAGAAAGAATGGATGTCAACGACGAGAGAGCCGTACATGTGCCCAAGATGAACCAGACGGACACATCATTATGTTGTGCTTATGCGGCATCGCAGAAATTGATGACATCAAATTGAAGGAATGTGCCACTTGCGATCTTGTTCGATACTGCAGCGATGCATGTCAGAAGGAGCATATATCACAGCACGAGCGAGCATGCAAGAAGCGAGCGGATGAATTACATGACGAATTATTATTCAAACAACCAGAAAGCAGCCATCTCGGAGACTGCCCCATCTGCTGTTTACCTATGCCGCTTGAACTATCGAAATCCACAATGAATCAATGCTGCAGTAAAGTCGTCTGTAATGGCTGTGTACATGCCAATCAGATGCGAGAGATAGAAGGGAAGCTAGAAAACAAATGTCCATTTTGCCGAACACCTATCCCCGACACAAACGATAAAGGTTATAAAATGATGATGAAAAGAATTGAGGCGAACGATCCAGAAGTAATTCGCCTATGGGGAGCACAACAATACAGGAAAGGAGACTATAGCAGTGCATTTGAGTATTGTGCAAAGGCTGCTGAATTGGGAAATGTGGACGCACATGCTGAACTGGCGGATTTGTATATTAATGGGCGTGGTGTCGAAAAGGATGAGAAAAAGGCAATGCACCACATGGAAGAGGCTGCTATTAGTGGTCATCCCTATGCTAGATACGAGCTTGGATGCCTTGAGGATGATATTGCCATTGGCAATAATATCGAAAGAGCAGTGAAGCATTGGATCATCGCTGCCAACCAGGGTAGTGATGAATCAATCAAAGCGCTGATGGATGTCTATAAGGGAGGATTTGTAAGCAAAGAAAACCTTGCTGCTGCCCTCCGTGCACACCAGGCCGCTGTAGATGAAACCAAGAGTCCGCATAGGGAAGCAGCTGAAGAATATCGTCGAAAGTGGTCAAGCGTTGAACCGAAATAGACCAGTGTTGTAAATCTTCCACTGCATATAATTACAATCGAATACATATCATTCTCTTCTCAAGAATGAAGAATAAAAGTCCAATACAATGTCTAAAGTGAAAAACATCCAGATAGTTTCATAATGCGTGTTTGTTTGCCTCATACTTCATGACTTCATTCATCTCATCATTACAGAGGAGTGACAAAAGCGCTTGTGTGTCTGGATACTTCTTGCCACCGACCATACAGCCGCTAACATAAAATCTCTAGAGAGAGCACGCACAGATTTTGCAGAGTTCAGAATGATTTGTTTAGAGTGAGTAATAGCGAGAGACAACGTAAAACGATACATAACACCATGACAAAAGTGAGAGCACAAGCTGGGCTCCACGCTTGCTAATATTAGGATTGACCTCTCTCTGAGCGAACATCGCAGAGCAGAAAGAAGGGATATCATAATATGAACGAAGATAATAATCAAGCGGACACATGTTGTGCTTTCTGCGGCATCGCAGAAGTTGATGACATCAAATTGAAGGAATGTACCGATTGTGATCTCGTTCGATATTGCAGCGATGCATGTCAGCAGGAACATTCTCCGCAGCATGAGGCAATGTGCATAGAACGGGTGGCTGAATTACGTGACGAAATATTATTCAAGCAGCCGGAGAGCAGCAATCTCGGAGACTGTCCGATCTGCTGCCTACCTCTGCCGCTTGACAAACAAAAATCTAACATCATGATGTGTTGCAGCAAAGTGATTTGTGACGGCTGCGATCATGCCAATCGGATGCGGGAGATAAGAGGGAAGCTCAAGTTCAAATGCCCATTTTGTCGACAGCCTTTACAAGCAAACGATAAAGCGGATGAAATGACGATGAAAAGAATAGAGGCGAATGATCCAGCTGCAATGAATCAAAAAGGAGCACAACAATACAACAAAGGGGACTATAGTAGTGCATTTGGGTATCTTACAAGGGCTACTGGATTGGGAAATGTGGAGGCGCATTATGGACTAGCAGGAATGTATCTTGATGGGCAAGGCGTTGAAAAGGATGAAAAAAAGGAAATTCATCATTTTGAAGAGGCTGCTATTGGTGGTCATCCCACTGCTAGATGTAATCTTGGAGTTCATGAATGGAACAATGACAACGAGGAGAGGGCAGTGAAACATTGGATCATTGCTGCCAAACATGGAAGTGATGAATCAATCAAATTGCTCATGGCTGCATATAGGAGTGGAAGGATAAGCAAAGAGGACCTTGCTGCTACTCTCCGTGCACACCAGGCCGCTGTAGATGCAACCAAGAGTCCGCAGAGGGAAGCAGCTGAAGAATATCGTCGAAAGTGGTCAAGTGTTGAACCGAAATAGAACAGTGTTGTAACAGATGATAGTTGATTGTTCGAAAATCTTCCACTGCATATGATTACAATCGAATATCATTCTCTTCTCAAGAATGAAGGATAAAAAACCAATACTATGTCTAAAGTGAAAATCATCCAGATAGTTTCTAATGCGTGATTGCTTGTCCACTCATACTTCATGCCTTCATTCACTCCTCTTACACGTAGATAATGAAGTTGCAGTGCACATTTTGTTGTTACCCTCACCTATTTTTAACAAGAGGAGTACTAACAGAGACATCCTGGTGATAAAATGATTTGATAATTCTCCACCATGTTCAGTAGTATTGCGTCTTAAATCACTAATATTATCTACAACGTCTATTTCGATAATATATCGCACGAGTGCAGCCATCACATACAGTTTGGCAGCAGTTTGGCTGCAGCATGATATGCGGTTGATTTCTCTGGTTCGGATTTCTCCGGAAAAATGAAGTTCACTTGAAGCTCAAGGAGATGAGATAAAAGCGCTTGTGTGTCTGGATACGTCTTGCCACCAGCAATTCTGCCTGCCGCTCAATGACTCTAGCACGCACATCATTTTTGCAGAGCAGAATGATTTGTTTAGAATGAGTAACAGCGAGATAAAACGAAAAACGAAAACACCATGACTGACAAAAGTGAGAGCAGGTTAGAGCACAAGCTGGGCTCCGTGCTTGCTAATATTAGGATGTATTGACCTCTCTCTGAGCGAACATTGCAGAGCAGAAAGAAGGGATATCATAATATGAACGAAGATAATAATCAAGCGGACACATGTTGTGCTTTCTGCGGCATGGCAGAAGTTGATGACATCAAGTTGAAAAAATGTGCCGATTGCGATCTCGTTAAATATTGCAGCGATGCATGCCAGAAGGAGCATACATCTCAGCACGAAGAAGACTGCAAGAAACTAGCGGCTGAATTGCGTGATGAATTATTATTCAAACAACCGGACAGCAGGCATCTCGGGGACTGTCCTATATGCTGTTTACCTATGCCGCTTGATGTTCAGAAATCTACCATAAATCTATGCTGTAGCAAAATAATTTGCAATGGCTGTGATCACGCCAATATGTTAAGAGAGATAGAAGGGAAGCTCAAGTTCAAATGCCCATTTTGTCGACAGCCTGTACAAACAGGGGATAAAGCTCATGAAATGATGATGAAACGAATAGAGGCGAATGATCCAAAAACAACGCGCGAATGGGGAAGAAGACAATATGACAAAGGGGATTATAGTAGTGCATTTGAGTATTTTACAAGGGCTGCTGGATTGGGAAATGTGGAGGCGCATTATGGACTATCACAAATGTATGATTTAGGGAAAGGTATCGAGAAAGATGGGGGGAAGGAAATGTACCATCTGGCAGAGGCTGCTATTGGTGGCCATCCCGGTGCCAGGCACAGACTTGGATGCCGTGAGGTCGTCAATGGCAATATCGAAAGAGCAGTGAAGCATTGGATCATCGCTGCCAACCAGGGAAGTGATGATTCAATCCAATTGCTGATGTTTGGATTTAAGAAGGGAATGATAAGCAAAGAGGAACTTGCTGCTACTCTCCGTGCACACCAGGCTGCTATAGATGAAACCAAGAGTCCACAGAGGGAAACAGTCGAAGAATATCGTCGAACAAGGACGACGTCATAGATAGTGGACTGATTCAAACATCATTCTATTCCGCAAATGAACAGAAAACCTAATACAATGGTACTACACGGACGGGAGCTATGAAGTGAAAACATCCAGAGACATAATTTAAGTTTATGTATAGAGCTCCCTCCCCCAAACATTATCTTGTTGTAGTTTCCATCATCTGACGTTGCATTTCAAAGATACATATATTGGATATATTATGGTGACGCACCATTGGCACAAAAGGGACACTTGAACTGCTTCGCCAAAGGGCGCCTTCTTTGCTCGCTTGCCCATCTTTTAGTAGTGTGTAGATTGATTGATCTATTTGATTGTCAAAGGGAGCGGGTTGTTGATTGCAACGCTTGCGGAAATGATGAAGCTCGGCCTCGGCGCTCGGCTCGCTGAGGAAAGAGACAAAAGCGCTTGTGTGTCTGGATACTTTTTGCCACCGACCAATTCTGCCGCTCTAACCGCTAACATAAAGTCTAGAGAGAGCACGCACAGAATTTGCAGAGTCCAGAATAATTTCTTTAAAGTGAGTACTTACCAGCGGATAAAACGTAAACACAATGACAAAAGTGAGAGCAACGAGTTGGGCTAGCTCCATATGCTTCTAATATTAGTGTGACCTCTCGAGCAGAAAGAAGAGATATCAAAGACGAGGGAGCCATACATGTGCCCAATATGAACGAAGATAATCAAGTGGACACGTCATCATGTTGTGCCTCTTGCGGCATCGCACAAGTTGATGAACTCAAATTGATGGAATGTACCGATTGCGATCTCGTTAAATATTGCAGCGATGCATGTCAGAAAAATCATATATCACAGCACGAACAAGCATGTAACAAACGAGCGGCTGAATTACGTGAGGAAATTCTATTCAAGCAACCGGAAAGCAGCCATGATGGTGATTGCCCCATCTGCTGTTTACCTCTGCCGCTTGATCTATCGTCCCTTGATGAATCGAAATCTACCTTGATGAGTTGTTGCAGTAAATTGATTTGTGAAGGCTGCTCTCATGCCAATCAGGTACGAGAGGCGAAGGCATTGATGCCTCGTCCAACATGCCCATTTTGCCGTAAACCCGTGCCATCATCAAAGCATGAATGCGATAGAAACAGGATGAAAAGAATAGAGGCGAAAGATCCACTTTCTATGTGTTCAGAAGGATTAGAACAACAAAACAAAGGAGACTATAGTAGTGCATTTAGATATTTTACAAAGGCTGCTGAATTGGGAGATATGGGTGCGCATTATCAACTGGCAGGACTGTATCGTAAAGGGCGTGGTGTTGAGAAGGACGAGGGGATGGAAATGTACCATCTGGAAGAGGCTGCTATTGGAGGTCATCCCGATGCTAGATACATTATTGGATGTCATGGATGGAACAATGACAACAATGAGAGTGCAGTGAAGCACTGGATCATCGCCGCCAACCTCGGACATGATGGTTCAATCAAATCGCTGATGGATGCATTTAGGATGGGATTTATCGGAAAAGAGGAACTTGCTGCTACTCTCCGTGCACATAAAGCTGCCGTAGATGCAACCAAGAGTCCGCAGAGGGAGGCAGCCGAAAACTATAGACGAGCCCTGGGTGTGGAGAATTCTCCTGCCATGGTACGGGCAGCGTTAGCTATCTCAAACACACACTAGAGCAGGTCATGCTCGTAACTCAGCGGTAGTAGGTAATCATTTCATATCTTACTGAACACGTTCCCAGGGAACGATAATCCAGGCCGACGTATCAATCTATTGACTGATTTCGATGCCGCCAGCGATGTAGACGAAGAACACCAGAATGAGTTGCTCATGCCAGAGAAAGTGAATCCTCACGAGGCAGTCTTCGCCGCTTCCAACATTCAGGAATTGAACGCTAAACAAGCAAAAGAGCATGTAACTTTTGGTCGAAAGGCAGCAACTTTAACTACATCAATCTCCTTATTTGCTCTACTGACTTTCATGGATACCCAAATTCCATGCCTCCACCGCTGGACAATCCAATCAGATGGAACCGCATCTGCATAGGAAAAGAGAAAAAGCGCTTGTGTGTCTGGATACATCTGCCACCGACCATACAGCCGCTAACATAAAATCTAGGGCACGCATATTTTTATGCGTTAGAGTGAGTAAGGAAAAGTAGTACTCCTAAACACCATGACCCATGACAAAAGTGAGATATAAAGCAACAACGAGTTGGGCTCCATGCTTGCTAATATTAGTGTGACTTCTCAAGCAGAAAGAAGGCATATTAACGACGAGAGAGCCATTGCATGTGCCCAATATGAACGAAGATAATCAAGCGGACACATGTTGTGCTTCATGCGGCATCGCAGAAATTGACGACATCAAATTGAAGGAATGCGTCGATTGTGATCTTGTGAAATATTGCAGCGATGCATGTCAGAAGGAGCATCGGCCACAGCACGAAGAAGACTGCAAAAAAAAGAGCGGCTGAATTACGTGACGAGATTTTATTTATGCAACCGGAAAGCACCCATCATGGGGACTGTCCCATCTGCTGCTTACCTCTATCGCTCGATCGATCGAAATCTACCATAAATCTATGCTGTAGCAAAATAATTTGCAATGGCTGTGATCACGCCAATATGTTAAGAGAGATAGAAGGGAAGCTCAAGTTCAAATGCCCATTTTGTCGACATCCTGTACAAACAGGGGATAAAGCTCATGAAATGATGATGAAACGAATAGAGGCGAATGATCCAGCTGCAATGAATCAAAAAGGAGCACAACAATACAACAAAGGGGACTATAGTAGTGCATTTGGGTATCTTACAAGGGCTACTGGATTGGGAAATGTGGAGGCGCATTATGGACTAGCAGGAATGTATCTTGATGGGCAAGGCGTTGAAAAGGATGAAAAAAAGGAAATTCATCATTTTGAAGAGGCTGCTATTGGTGGTCATCCCACTGCTAGATGTAATCTTGGATGCCACGAATGGGACAATTGCAATATCGAAAGAGCAGTGAAGCATTGGATCATTGCTACCAACCAGGGTAGTGATGAATCAATCAAAGCGCTGATGGATGTCTATAGGAGTGGAATGATAAGCAAAGAGGAACTTGCTGCTACTCTCCGTGCACATCATGCTGCAGTAGATGCAACCAAGAGTCCACAGAGGGATACAGCCGAAGAATATCGTCGAAAGTGGTCAAGCCTTGAACCGAAATAGAACAGTGTTGTAACAGATGATAGCTGATTGTTCGAAAATCTTCCACTACATATAATTACAATCGAACAACATTCTCTTTTCAAGAATGAAGAATAAAAGTCCAATACAATGTCTAAAGTGAAAAACATCCAGAAATGCGTGTTTGTTTTCTTGTCCACTCATACTTCATGCCTTCATTCATCTCCTCATTACATGTAATGAAGTTGCAGACATTTTGTTGTTACGCCCCATCAATTTTAAACAAGAGGAGTACTAAAATGATCCGATAATTCTCCACCATGTTAGTATTGCGTCTTAAATCACTAATATTATCTACAACGTTTCTTTCGATAATATTCTTCGGCTGCCTCCCTCTGCGGACTCTTGGTTTCTTCTACAGCAGCCTGTTGTGCACGGAGAGCAGTAGCAAGGTCATCTTTGTCGATAAGTCCTCCCTTGAACGACTTCAAGAGAAGTTTGATTGAGGCATCTTCGCCGAGGTTGGCAGCGATGATCAAATGTAGCACTGATCTCTCATATTGGCCATTTCTCTCCTCATAGTATGCAAGATTACATCTAGCAGTGGGATGCCCACCAATTGCAGCCTCTTCCAAATGGTGAATTTCCTTTCTTTCATCCTTCTCAACGCCTTGCCCATCAAGATACATCTGTGACAGTTCAGCATGTGCATCCACATGTCCCAACCCAGCTGCCTTTTTAGAATACTCAAATGCACTGCTATAGTCTCCTTTCTGGCGTTGCATTACTCCTTCTTCATATATAGCAACTGGATCATTCACCTCTATTCTCTTCATCCTTTGCTTATCAACTCCTTCCTTCGTTGATGGAGAAGGTTCTCGACAGAATGGGCATGACATTTTAAGCCTCCTTTCCGCCTCTCGTACCATATTGGCATAATTACAGCCATTGCAAATCACTTTGCTGCAACAAAACATCATGCAAGATTTCTCGTTATCAAGCTGCAGAGGTAAACAGCAAATTGGGCAATCCCCAAGATGGGTGCTCTCCGGTTGCTTGAATAACAGCTCATCACGTAATTCAGCAGCTCGTTTATATTTTTCGGCTGCCTCCCTCTGCGCACTCTTGGTTGCATCTACAGCGGTCTGGTGTGCACGGAGAGCAGCAGCAAGGTCGTCTTTGCTGACATATCCCTCCTCAGACATCTCCATCATAAATTCGATTGGACGATCATCTCCCAGTGCGGCTGCGATGATCCAATGCTTCACTGCTCTCTCAGCGTTGTCATTATTGTCCCATTCCTCACATCCAAGATCGTATCTAGCAGTGGGATGACCACCGATTGCAGCCAGTTCTAGATGGTACATTTCCTTGTGCTTATCCTTCTCAACGCCATGCCCGTCACGATACAAAGCTGCCAGTTGATAATGTGCATCCAAATTTCCCAATTCAGCAGCCTTTGTAAAGTACTCGAATGCACTATTATGATCTCCTTCATTGTGTTGCAGAATTCCTTCTTGGTTCATAGCAACTGGATCATTCATCTTTATTCTTTTCATCATGAATTTCTCCAGTTCGTCAGGTGTGAACTTCAAAGATTCTTGACAGATTGGGCATCTTGAGGGCGCAGGTTTGCGATAAAATGGATCCAATGATGCCTCTTCCTCTCGTACCTGATTTGCATGAGCACAACCGTTACAAATCAGTTTCCCGCAGCAAATCAGCACGATTTTTAGATCAAGCGATAGAGGTAACATGCAGATTGGACATTCCCCGAGATGATTGCTTTCCGGTTGCTGGAATAAAAGCTCGTCACGTAATTCAGCAGCTCGTATCTTGCAAGCTTCTTCGTGATGCGACTTGTGATCCCGCTGGCATGCATCGCTGCAATATCTTACAAGATCGCCATCGCCATCGGTACATTCCTTCAATTCGATGCCATCAATTTCTGCGATGCCACAAGAAGCACAACATCTTGAAACGTCCGTCGTACTATCTTCGCTCATATCGAATCAGTAGACAGTTGCCTGTCAGTTGCGCCCCAGGATAGTCCACAGACAATGCTCTCTCCATCCCCGCGCAACCTCTCGCTCAAATCCGCCGTTGTTGTTGATAAAATGCTGGCTAGCTGTTGTGGTTGTGCTTCACCCACGGCCCATGAGTACACTTGATGTGAGAGTGTGAATGTGTCACACTGGGCACAAGAGCACGGCTCACCGATCACCAAGCACGAGCAAGAAGCAAGAAGCAATGACGTTGTTCGTGTTGGCTGTTGTTAGCTTGGTTGGTCACTAAGTATGTTCAGAGAGCCTCAATACTACAATACGCAAATAAACCCACCGAAGAAACATCCACGACCATGGTCTGCAAATATTCAGGCTACACCTGGTCAATCCTCTCCGGCATGATCCTAACTGGCTCAGCTCGATCCATCATGGTCAAACTTGCCTATCAAAGTGGATTTCAAGCACCTCTGACGATAACGCTGCTCTATCTGTTTGGTCAGTCTTTATCAGTGTTTGTGTATAGGATACAACAGAAGTGGCTGTCGAATGATTATAATGCACTGGAGTCGTCGATAATAGTAACAGATGATCAATTGAAGCAGACGACGCATGAAACAGCGATAGAGTTGAGCAGCAATTGTTCAAATGATGTCGAATTGGCCGAGGCTCAGCGTGAGACAAAGGAACAGTCGAGTTGTGAGGAAGCATCCGGTGATGCGGAAGAAAATTTCCTACCAAACTCTAAAGCTGATACTGTGGGGACGGATCAGTTGAGCGATTCACAAGATTCAACAACCATATTATCTGAAATGTACAAATCTATCCATACATCAATATCACTCCTCAAAAACAACAACGATGAAATGCCCAACGGCAGCAATCACGGTCTAACACCACAATCTGCCGAACGAATACGATGGGCACACGACATACCCTACTACGTCCGACCTGCCATTCCAGCACTCTTCAATTTACTCAACTCCGCACTACGATGGGCATCACTCCTTTACATTGATGCGTCTGTGGCCGAAATGCTCATTTCTGGATTGGAATTGACATTGAGTGTTGTTGCTGCGAGGGTGATTCGGAAGCGAATGGTGTCGAGATCTAGATGGGTGGGGGTTGTTATTGTGGCGGTTGGTGTTGTTGTTATTGAACGTGCGAATAATTGGAAACATCAACAGCAGGAGGAGGAGCAGCCTGATGATAATGTTGAAACATCAAATAATAATGAGGATGACAACAATAGCAGCAGCAGCAGCAGCAGCAACGTCACTCGGAGCAGTGCACAAAATGTGACTATCGGTGTAATCCTAATCATACTACAATCCATCCTATCGGTGCTGCAAGATATCGGGGAAGAAATATTCATGCAAGCAACAACCTTCCCTGCAATGATGATGCTCGGCATGGAAGGATTATACGGCTTTGTGATAGGTCTGATAATCTACGCAACCATTGGAAACAAGTTTGGTATTGAAGATATTGACGATACAATATCAATGCTAACAAACAATGCAACACTACGATGGTGGCTACTCGGTCTCCCCTTCTTGTTTCTCTTGACTGGCATTTTTAACATTAAAGCTACAGAGGTAACCTCAGCCATGACACGGAACGTGTGGAAGAACCTGAGGACAGTTTTGGTATGGAGCATTGCTTTATGTATATTCTATCTTGGAAATATTCCAAGTATGGAGAGGCTTGGCATAATCCTGACTCATTCTTCATTTTGTTGGGATTTTCGGTTATGACTTCTGGGATTGTTTGTCTACTACTGGTATAAGTCTCAAGAGCAATGATCGATGATTGACAACGTGCACTCGATTATTAACTGCTCTATTCATTCCCCCACTTCGTTCAGACGACTACTCGGACGCGATCTAATGTAATGTTTAAGTTAGATCACCACGAAGGACAAAGATCTGTGCTTGGTTGGAGTTACAATGAGGACCGCAAGAAGATATTCAATAGAAGCTTTGCTAATATATTTACACTCACGCTAGCTAACTCTCCTTCTACGAAAAATAGTCGTCAATGAACGCACACATCTCCAGCAAACAGAAACATTCACGATCCTATCTCTTCGACCGCTCGTGTTTCTCTGGATAGACGCAACAATAACAATGTCGCACGTCCCTGGTGTTCATTCCTTCCTATTTCTTTGACTAGTATGAATTTTGTTGTACTTATTCGATCCCCCGTATATCCCCAGTAGTCGTTTGTTCCCCACTGTTGTCTTATCCAAAATTGCCGCTGCTATTCTGGATATTCAACACTAATTCATTCAAACGCCCCGCTATCCCCTTGTAATAATTTGTATTTGCGATGCACCCAATGCACCTCATCACTTAAATCCCCTCTACACAATCCTAAAATCTACACTACCATGATGTGATTACGCATGCATTGGCACCATGGGCAAAGACTTGTTACTCAACCTCCTATGAACCATGGCATCTTCACTACTGCTACCACATTCCACCTTGAGGCCATAATCTGCCAAGATGGTCTTGAGGGTGGCAATGGCAAGTGGAAGAGGAATGGTAGTCTTCTCAGCCTCGGCGGTGGCAGTGGACACTGTCGGGAATAATCGAGGAGGAGGATGATGACATGTTGAGCGCATTCTCCTTGTCGGTGGTAGCAACGGGCTGCTTATTGGGAGACGACACACTTGATGAAGAGGAGGGGGAGCGGACAATGGTGGCACCACCCTCCCCTCCACAACTACTGCTGCTAGGACCACTGCTAGTATTACCCTCGGCAATCGCATCAATCAAACGATTGGCAACCATCTCATGCATCGTCTTGGGAATAGTCGAGAGAGAATCTTCAATACGTTTCATCAATTGAGCATCGGGCTTGTTGGGATTTTCCACAACTTGCTGCTGCTGCTGCGGCGGCGGGAGAAGTGGTGCAGGTTGAAACAACTCATGTTGTTGCAACTCATCCGTGGAAGAATCATCCGTGGCAAAGGCATGAAATAATTCATCAACAAAGTCTTCTCCCCCACCACCAACATCAGCAGCGGTGGTGGGTGTAACATCCATCCCCCGAATAGAAGAACATCTTGATAGAACCGGAGTAGGAATTAATGACGATGGACCTGCCGAAGAAGGATTCGACAGAGTCAAATCCGGTAATAGGGTCGTGGCAGCATCTTCTAGTGACATGTTCCCATCTGGGAATGACATGATGACATCGACATCCACTTCTTGTGCACTCTCCCCTCCCCCCATCATCATCATGGAGGGTACATCTTCCGGTGTCATCATCATCGTATCAGTCTTCTTCCTCTTGTTTCCACATCCCTCTCCCCCCACCTCCTGCTGAGGGGAGACATTCATCGTCTTGACAAGAGAAGTCAAATCTTCCATTTTTGTGGCCATGGATTGCATTTGCTCCTTGAGGACTGTGACTTCGGTGTTGAGACGGGTTACCTCTTGTGGAGGAGGTGATTGGATGTTGGTGGCGGTAGTATTATTTGGTGAGGGAGAATTCGCCAGTGATGAATTGCTCATGATGGCATTGGGAGACACAGCAGCAGCGGTGACATTACCACCATTACCACCCACAGCAGCATTATTATTAGCACCACTAGCACTACTACTGCCACTACTACTACTACTACTCGCACTCCTCTTGATCTCCCTCAACAAATCTTTACGTCCCCTCCTAAAACACTCATGCTTAAACCTCCAAAAATTGCGTTGCTCCCTCTCCTTCTGCAAATCAATCTTGAGTGAATTCTCAAATCTAATTTTGCGAAATCCATAGAAATTGAGCTGTCGGACAAAACTGGAGAATTTGGAATGTTTGAAGAATTGGGGGATTATGGTGGTTTCGAAGAGGTGGGTGTTTTTGACGATAAAGGTGAGGCCGTCGGAGGACCAGGAGGCGATTTGGGGGGGGCAGGTGTCGATCATGTGGTACGTTTCTATATAGTGTGAACGGGCAGAGATTGATGATGGAGGGTGAGCAAATCAAATAATTACAAGTCAACAATATAACATATAAAACATCATTCGACTCACTCTGCAAAAAGATGGGCACCTCGGGGGGCGTTGATCCGCCATTTGCAGCCTTCTTTTTGGACGACATTGCTAGCAATTAATTGATAGAAGTGATTATTGACTCAGTTGATGGAACTTTGATTAGTCGGGTTAGGGTTCACTAGATCTCCAACGGCGGTATCGGATCGGATAGAATCGGGCTGGTGCACGACAGGTGACTCAGTTGATGGAACTTTGATTAGTCGGAGAATTTAAAACTGACAAGGCGAAGAAGCTGTCGATTGCAATGTTGATGATATGATTATTATAAACGTCTCCGAGTGAACCAAGAGGGTCAACGTGTCGTGACTATGACTGTTGGTTGTTCTCGTCTTTGTTGGAGGTGATGACTGTGATATTTGGTGTGTGAGTCAAGCAGGAGGCGAAGCAGGAATTTTTGCAACGTTGGATTTCTGGGACAGCCACAACATTTCCAAGTTCCAAGTAGCCCCGAATTAGATGGCTTATTATAGTCAACGACTTACAACAAACGAGTAGGGCCCACTCTGTAATGATAGATTTTTGTCGGCTGCTTTTCTCAACTATGGTAACGGATACTTTTTGGCAATTTTTGGAGGTGTACTCGTGGGCGCAATGTGGGTGACACGAACATTCCACATCCAAAATCCAAAACGAATCCTTTGTGAAAGTGGACCTCTAGGATAAAGCAGAATGGCATTATTCGACTGTTATGTCACTCGTTGCCGACGTCAGCACCATGATATGCCATTGTTGTGAACCAAAATTGTGCCGCTGATATAATGGCCGATAGGTAGCTACACGCTCAATGCGGCTCGCTGCAACCGACACCATTGGAATCCTCATTAAAAATAGGTCTAGGGACCATGTTTATGGATGGTAAGAGTGCTATTTGATGGTGCTGTAGGTGTGTTGTGCATCGTTGGGGAGTTGCGTTAGTTGGATATTTCACATCTCTCCTGATAATAGCTTGTAGAACTTCAACCGCCTATATTATCCCAAGACCTTCGGGCCAATCCGCCGCCTAATTATGTATTAGAGCCAGGGATAACGCGGCATGGCATCATTCAACTGTTTTGCCACTCACTACCGACGTCTTCACCATGATGCGCCGAAATTGAGGGGAAAAGGATGATGTGGATAAAACGTCGGATACGTTGCTACACGCTCAATATCGTCATCCGCCGCCTAGTGCAATCGAAAGAGCATGAAAAATCGGTCTAATGACTATGTTTATGGTCGGGTAGACTTATATTCAATGGTGATAGAGGTGTTGTGCATCATTGACGGCATCGTAGGGTGTGCGTTGGGAGTTGCAAAAATTGACGTCAAATTTGAGTTGCATCCACAGAAATCCAAAAAGAGGGCCAGCCCCGAGGGGGTGCCCACCGTGGAAAGGTCAATTGCCAGAACATTGAGATCATGGTGTTCAAAGAGCACTGCTATTGTATCTTGCCTTTAGCATTTCTTGGAAAGCTCTACATACCCTGTAGAATAGTCGAGAGATTTTGAATGGACTATCCTAAATCGCAGCAGCTGACTGACGACAATTACATTCTATATTATAGGGCCAGCTGTTCAAGATGAACCAGACGGACACAACATCATGTTGTGCTTCCTGTGGCATCGCAGAAGTTGATGATATCAAATTGAAGGAATGCAGCGATTGCGATCTCGTTCGATATTGCAGTGATGCATGCCAGAAAAACCATAAATCACAGCACGAAGAAGCATGCAAGACACGAGCTGCTGAATTACGTGACGAGTTATTATTCAAACAACCGGAAAGCAGCCATCTCGGGGATTGCCCCATCTGCTGTTTACCTCTGCCGCTTGATCTATCGAAATCGATCATGATGAGTTGCTGCAGCAAAGTCGTCTGTGAAGGCTGTGATCATGCCAATAAGATAAGAGAGATTGAAGGGAAGCTCAAGTTCAAATGTCCGTTCTGCCGTACACCTATCACTTCAAACGATGAAGCTGATAAACAAAGGATGAAAAGAATAGAGGCGAATGATCCAATTGCTATGCGCCAAGAAGGAAAAGACCTATACAAAAAAGGAGACTATCAAAGGGCATTTGAATATTATACAAGGGCTGCTGAGTTGGGAGATATGGATGCGCATTATGAACTGGCAGATTTGTATCATTATGGGCATGGCGTTGAGGAGGATAGGGGACAGAAAATACACCATCTGGAAGAGGCTGCTATTGGTGGGCATCCCGGAGCTAGGTTCAATCTTGGATGGAACGAGTGGAACAATGGTAATACTGAGAAAGCAGTGCAGCATTGGATCATTACTGCCAACCAGGGAAGTGATGAATCAATCAAATTGCTGATGGAGTACTTTAAAGAAGGAATTGTGGACAAAGACGAACTTGCTGCTACTCTCCGTGCACACCAGGCCGCTGCAGATGCAACCAAGAGCCCGCAGAGAGAGGCAGCCGAAGAATATTATCGAAATAGACGTTGTAGATAACATCATTCCACCACTGCAGATATTTGTCTGTTGGGTATCATTTTCTTATTTCTAGGATTATGCATTAAAAGTCGTCCAATGCCATTGCTACAAAGTTATCACATCCAGATTGTTTCATGCTATCGCATAGGGCAGATGCGAGTTTGTTTTCTTGCTCACCCCAGCCTACAGCCACCTTCTATCTTTGCATGGTGGGTGGTGGGCGGGCATGCAGGACTTCCGACGAGGCAGGATCTTCCCAGTCGCAGTACGACACATTCACACTCTCACACATCAACCAACTAAAAAAACGAAGAACTTGATTGGCGATTTTGCCGTTGCAGTCACCATAAGTAGCATAGTATTGAAGGCAAAATAATGAGATTCGCTTGAGCGAGCCGGGGTATCATTGCGCTGTGGATGTTCCATGTCGATTAGAGTCGAGATCATTGTATGAAAAAATAATAAATATGAGCGAAGATAGTTCGGCCGGTTGTGCTTCTTGCGGCATCGCACAAGTTGATGACATTAAATTGAAGGAATGCGCTGAATGTGATCTCGTCAAATATTGCAGTGATGAATGTCAGAAAAATCATAAATCGCAACGCAAAGAAGATTGTAAGAAGCGAGCGGCTGAATTGCATGATGCGCTGTTATTCAAGCAGCCGGAGAGCAGCAATCTTGGGGACTGCGCCATCTGTTGCTTACCTATGCCGCTTGATTCAAATATCATGCTGATTTGCTGCGGGAAAGTAATTTGTAACGGCTGCAATCATGCTAAAAAAGATGAGTGAGGAGGAGGCATCATTGGATCCATCGTGCCCAATCTGTCAAGAACCTGCGCCAACAACAAAGGATCTGGAGAAATTCATGATGAAAAGAATAAAGATGAATGATCCAATTGCGATACGCCATGAAGGAATTGAGCAATCTAGGAAAGGAGACTATCAAAGTGCATTCAAGAACTTTACAAAGGCTGCTGAATTGGGAAATGCCGATGCACATTATCAGCTATCACTTTTGTATCAAAATGGGCATGGCGTGGAGAAGGATAAGCAACAGGAAGTTCACCATCGAGAACTAGCTGCTATCGGCGGTCATCCCACTGCTAGATACGATCTTGGTTGTGAAGAATGGGACAATAACGACTGGGACAATAACGACAATGCCGAGAGAGCAGTGAAGCATTGGATCATCGCTGCCGCACTGGGAGATGATAGTCCAATCGAATTTATGATGGAGATGTCTGAGGAGGGATATGTCAGCAAAGACGACCTTGCTGCTGCTCTCCGTGCACATCAGGCCGCTGCGGATAAAGCCAAGAGTGCGCAGAGGGAGGCAGCCGAAAAATATAAACGAGCTGCTGAATTACGTGACGAGATTTTATTCAAGCAACCAGAAAGCAGCCATCGCGGGGATTGTCCGATCTGCTGTTTACCTCTGCAGCTTGATAAAGAGAAATCTACAATGAGTAGTTGTTGCAGCAAAGTGATTTGCAATGGCTGTAATTATGCCAACCAGGTACGAGAGGCGGAAAGGAGGCTTGAAGAGTCATGCCCATTCTGTCGAGAACCTATTCCGTCAACGAAGGAGGAATGTCATAAACAAGCGATGAAAAGAGTAGAGGCGAATGATCCAGTTGCTATGTGCGGAGAAGGATTCTTGCAATACCATAAAGGAGATTATAGCAGTGCATTTGAGTATTCTAAAAAGGCAGCTGAATTGGGTTATGTTGGTGCGCATTTCATGCTGGCAGGTTTGTATCGTGATGGGCATGGTGTTGAGATGGATGAGAAAAAGAGTATCCATCATACGGAAGTAGCCGCTATTGGAGGTCATCCCGATGCTAGATGTAATCTTGCATACTATGAGGAGAGAAATGGTGATATGAAGAGAGCAGTGAGACATTTGATCATCGCTGCAACACAAGGAAGTGATGATTCAATCAAATCGCTGATGAGTACATTTAAGATTGGAAAGGTCAGCAAAGAGGTTCTTGCTGCTGCTCTCCGTGCACATCAAGCTGCTGTAGATGCAACCAAGAGTCCGCAGAGGGAGGCAGCCGAACAAAAGTTATCGAACAAGGACGACGTCATAGATAGTGGACTGATTGAAACATCATTCTATTCCGCATGAACAGAAAATCTAATACAATGGTATTACACGGACGGGAGCAATGAAGTGAAAACATCCAGAGGCATAATTTAAGTTTATGTATGTAGTTTCCTCCCCCAAACATTGTCTTGTTCTTCGGTGTACTCTTTCTCATTAAATTGCAAACGAGGAGATATGTAGACTCAATCACACATGCACAAATCAACTTAGACCGCCAGTACAAGGTTCTTGATAATATCAAGACTTGACAGCCTGAGCTGCATTGCAGTTGGCCGCTTCTTCCCTCTCAAACTACAAGTACTTCAGCAGGTTGAGACAAGCATTTTCGTCTGAGCTATCATAATATGTCATCCTCGAGAGAGGTTAGGTTATTTAGCTACACGCGTCCAATTTGCTGATCCCGGAAACACAGTATCCCAATTGCCAAGGAGCTCCATCTATGTGTTGGTAAAGTGGAGAGACACACAACTAACATGATGAATGACCTCACACACACTATAGGTCTCGGTTATCCCTGGCTCAGCGATGGTTGGTTGTTGGAGGTGTGGTAGTTTGGGTCGAAAGGGGGTTGGAAAGAGGTGATTTGTGTTAGTGGTATCTACGATTATAGTACTTTAGGGTATGTAGGTGCTGAGAAAGAAACATTTCCTCTACATACCTTAAAGTACCATAATCGTAGCTACTAGTACCACAAATCACCTTCATAGCACCCCTTTTGACTCCCTTTGTCACTATGGCTATGGTACCATCACTTCTCTAACTCAACCAACCTTCGGAAATGTTTCCCCAGAAGCGAGACCTATAGTGTGACCTCACATCAAGGGAAATAACTTGGCCCAACAGATTTTCAAACGGTTGACTTTAGGTTTACCTGCGCCCTGGCGACATCAGTGATTCATTAACGTCCGGATCTTGCATTGCAACACTCTCTTTGGCGAGGGCCATCTCAATTAATTACAAAAGGCAGGTTAGGTGGCATTCATCCACTGATCACTTTGGTTCACGCTCATTGATTGGGAAGCTGCATACAGAGAGTGAATCATCTTTAATCGGAAAATATGAAAGAACAACTTGAATCAACACAGCAGCTCGAAGAGTTGTGCACAATAATTGATAGCGACGACGACGGCAACAGCATGATGGCATCATCTAGAAAACTACGACAGGTCCTCCCTGATGCTACTGAATATAAAGAGGAGGCTTTTCATTATCGACCCAAGTCCAAGAGAGAAGACGACGGCCGAGGGAGATCATCCGTCACAAACGGCAGTAGAGGCAGCAGCAGCCGGCAGCTTGTCGTCTATGGCAAAGCCGCCAACTCATCCTCATCACGAAGGCACTCTCGCTCTATTGACAAGGCGAGGCAGCACCATCGTAGTCGTAGTGCTGCCAACTACAAGAAGAACGATGATGATGCAGATAGACAGCTCAATGGCGGTGATAATAGTAGTAGAGACCATCAGCTGAAGAAGCACTCATCTTCATCATCACGTCACCACGAGCGGAGACGACGTCCACCATCCTCCGAGGAACAATCCTTCTCTAGTTTCAACACGACTAGCACACATCCCTCGACTAGCAACGGTGACGATGTAACTGTAGACGTCGACTATGATGATTATGAAGATGGATATGGGCAATACACGGCATATGAAAGTAAAGGTCCCTCCTCTCGAACATCAAGTCGATCATCTTCTTCTTCTAGACGTAAGAGAAGGTCATGCTCTCCGACAAAGTCTAGATCTAGATCATCGAGGTCATCATCATCTCGACAGCATCATCATCATCGTCATACACATAAAGATGAGCATCGCTCCTCCTACTCACCAGTAAGGAGTCGAAGACCACCTCGAAGACCTTCTCCAGAGAATTATCATCTCCGGTCAAGTTTTGTTAGTCATGGTAGTCAACGAAGCAGTCGAACTTTGCCAACATCCTCATCTTCTTCACATCATCATCATTCTTCGAAATCTGCTGCACTTATGAGGAGAAGATCATCCGATGACCTTCGTGCTCTGGAGGCGGATGATCTTCGTGCTGCTGAGAGGGCTACACGAAGCAGTAAGGGCAGTAACAGAAGAAGTGGTCATCACCGAAAGAAGCCTTCATCATCTCGTCGTAAGGAGGAGCCTGCTGTTGATACTACTGTCAACGTCCGAGTATCTCGAGACGTCAAGAACAGCAGCAGTCACAGCAACGGCGGCAGCAGTAGTAGAATCATTGACGGCAAGACACCACGAAAGCATAACCACACCAAATCGAAGAAGAAGAAGAACTCAATCGATCTAACCATTGATAACAATGGCCAAGGCACCTTTCAAGTAGTCACCTCCTCCTCATCCACTACCACCAGCACACCACTTCAATTTGACATTCAAATAGATGAAGTCAACTCATCCTATCTAATCCAAACATCACTAGGGCTACTCCATCACATACGAGAGGTCCATTCTCCCAATACCAATATATTAAGAACTTTAACTCATTGGAATCAGAATTTTGAACGTGACGAAGTAGAATTGGGATATCATCGTGGTGAATTGGGGATAGTCTCCATGTCATCCAAAGATACAAAGGTGGTGCCTGTTCCAGATGGCGTCAAGGCGAAATCATCCACATTTTCGAATTCACAAGATGTTGTATTGATGATCTTGACGGGGAGTTATCATGGTGGGAAAGCTTCGTCTTTTGAGAAGGATGATGTGTTTATTAAGGAGTTGGAGTTGTTTGTGACTGATTCGTTGTGGTGTTATTTGCGTCTGCATGGTTTGATGGAAGAATCATCGCAGCAGCAGGATCAGGATGGAGGTGATTTGGGCAATGGTCATGCTGATGAGTGTGCTGAAAATGTTAGAAATGGGAGTCGGAGGAATCTTCGTGCAGATACGAAGAATGACAAGAAGAAGGAGCGAGTGTTGAGTCGAGTATTCAAGAGGGTGATTGGAGAGTAGAGCTGAACTTATATCTACTACAACTTCTTGACTGAGTAATTACTTTACACGTAGGACTCAACAATCCTCAGCATGAATGCATGTTGTCCAGTTCTCGATAATACTCATTCGGCTGCCTCCCTCTGTGGACTCTTTGTTGCATCTACAGCGGCCTGGTGTGCACGGAGAGCAGCAGCAAGGTCATCTTTGCTGACTAATCCCTCCTTAAATGCATTCATCAGCGCTTTGATTGAAGCATCATCTCCGAGGTTGGCGGAGATGATCCAATGTTTCACTGCTCTCTCATTATTGTCATTGTCCCTTCATGACATCCAAGATTGTATCTAGCATAGGGATGACCTCCAATAGCAGCCTCTTCCAGATGGTGAATTTCCCTCCCCCTATCCTTCTCAACACCAAGCCCATTACGATACAAATCTGCCAGTTGAAATTGCGCCCCCACATCTCCCAATTCAGCAGCCCTTGTGAAATACTCAAATGCACTACCATACTCTCCTTTTTTTGCATAGCTCTTTTCCTTCTTGGCGCATAGCAACTGGATCGTTCGCCTCGATTCTTTTCATCCTTTGTTTATCACATTCTTCATCAGTTGCGACTGTGGGTTTGCGGCAGAATAGGCATGAGTGTTCAATCCTCCCTTCGTACTCTCGTTTCTGATTAGCATAATGGCAGCCTCTACAAATCAATTTGCTGCAGCAACTCATAATGATAGATTTTTATTAAGCGGCAGAGGTATCATGCAAATGGGGCAGTCCCCACGATGAGTGCCATCTGGTTGCTTGAATAATAACTCATCACGCAATTCAGCAGCTCGCTTCTTGCATGCTAGCTCGTGATACGTTGCATGATTTTTCTGACACTCATCACTGCAATATCTAACAAGATCGCAATCTGCACATTCCTTCATTTTGACTTCATCAACTTCTGCGATACCACATGCAGCACAAACTGATATGTTGCTCGTATTATCTTCGCTCATTTTGAACCAACGCTTCTAAAACAGTTAAATGATGAAATAATAATTCTGTCGGTCGGCTGTGCTCAAAGGTATGCCGTAGTGTGATGGTAGTGTGCCCAGCCAGTAATGCAAGCAATAATAGATATTATGATGTGGCAAATGGCAAAAAGCAGGTCCCATGCCATGCATCCAAGATCCAGAGCGCGCCAGGAATGAGGATGGGCAACCTCTTCTTGATACAAATCACCGTATCCTAATAATAATAACTAAGTTAATCAGATTAGATTGACTATCCAATCCTCTTCTGTATGATCGTAATAAGATGTCACCGTACACAAGGAGCAAGTTCCCCGGCGCATTAGATCGAGCAGGTTAATATCAAGATGCTGAACAAGCATTGTTGAAGCCTACGTATAAAATCTGAAGTTGAAGTTCAACGTTTGTCAACGTTTCTTGTCTTTCTTTTCCGCAACACGCAGAGCAACAGCACAGGGCCACAGGTGGGGATTGTATAATTCCACCCCATTCGATGATTTTGCATCAAGTAACCACGAGCCATCATCATCAACATCAAATGAAAATCGATCCCACATTGTGTGATCTGCAAAGGAGTCATTCTTGAAGAGATAGAACTGTGGGAGGCGATGGAACTGGAGCGAAGGAATGCACAGTGACAGATGAATCTGTGAGGGAGGTTACGCTGGCGAAGTGATTTGTGACAGGAGGGTCTGACGCGGTGCAAGAGAAAGAGAAGGTGAACTGCACTGTGTTACAATTAGATACGGAAGCTGAAGGTGACTTGACATAGATGGCCACAGACGAGGAGGATGTATTAGAGGAGCGTCTGAAAAGGAGATCATCCGAGGAAGAGTAGAGCCACTCATGTGGGAGAGGAGGATGACGAAGATATTTTCCAAGAGGACGATAAAGAATGGAAGTCGTGGAGAATACTGTGAAGAGGGCGGTCCGCCAAAGCCCAAAGTCTGACGCCGTGGGTCGCTCAATAGGATACCGATGATCTTCCTAAACTGACTGGATCCGATCCTCAGACAGATACTCCTTGCGGAGAGTGATTCCGTCAATGAGTGAGTTCAGAAAGCACTAGGATGTCTTTGAAATGCCTGACTCTTCAACCAGGATGTTCATGAGCCCGACTCATGTTTCGTGGAAGTGGACAATAGCACTCGGAAAAAAGTTGGAGGGTAACACCATACATCGAGAGCAGACGCCATAAATGAGACCACCAAGAGTGTTGGGCAAGGAAACCATATTTCTCGTAGTCAAGCTCCAAGAAGTTACCCGATAATCCGCAGTCCATCTGAAACGTCTCAAAGACAACTCTTGAAAGAGCACCAACATTAGTGTCCTCACCAAAGTGACGATGTAGGACGCAAATCTTCGCAGACAGTACTCAAGATTTGGTTCACCTAATCCCAGACCTTGATACCCGCAGGCAGCGTGCGAAACGCACGGGTACAGTAACAGCTTTCCGAGTAGGGGCTCGTATATGAGCCCACTTGCTCAATAGGCTTCATTCTAATCCATATCTCTGCGGGATATTGATTTCAGACAAAGATCAGCGGTGATTTGAAGAGCCCTTCTTCAGCTCTACAAAATTAGCATATCAGTGACGAGGCAATGAGCAAGAGGTCTGAAAGAACAACTTGAAACAACTCAACAGCTCGAAGAGTCTCTGAGCATAAAAATTGATAGCAACGACGACGACGACAGCATGATGGTATCATCTAGAAGACTACGACAGGTCCTCCCTGATGCTACTGAATATAAAAAGGAGGCGGAGGAGGAGTCTTTTCATTATCGACCCAAGTCCAAGAGAGAAGACGAAGGCCGAGGGAGATCATCCGTCACAAAGGGCAGTATAGGTAAAGGCAGCAGTAGCCGGCAGCTCGTTGTCTATGGCGAAGCCGCCAACTCCTCATCACGATCGCTCCATTGACAAGACGAGACAGCACCATTATAGTGCTGCCAACTGCAAGAAGAACGATGATAATGCAGATAGACAGCTCAATGGCGGTGATAGTAGAGACCATCAGCTGAAGAAATCACTTTGCTGCAACATGCCGCCAGTTAGATTTCTTTGGATCGAGCTGCAGAGGGATAATGCAGATGGGGCAGTCCCCATCATGCCTGCTTTCTGGTTGCTTGAATAATAACTCGTCACGCAATTCAGCCGCCCGTTTCTTGCATGCTTCTTTGTGTTGAGATTTGTGATCCTGCTTACATGCATCGCTGCAATATCGAACGAGATCGCAGTCGGTGCATTCCTTCAATTTGATGCCATCAACTGCTGCGATACCACAAGAAGCACAGCTTGATGTGTCTGCCGAACTATCTTCGCTCATTTTGAACCAACGCTTCTAAAAAATGAAATAATAATTCTGTCGGTCGGCTGCGCTCAAAGGTAATGCCGTAGTGTGATGGTATGGTAGTGTGCCCAGCCAGCTAGAAAGACTAGGCAAGGAACGCGGCGATGGAAAAAGGCAAGCAAAAAGAGCGAGTCCAAGATCCAAGATCCAAGCAAGATCCACAGCGCGCCAGAAAGTCAACGTAAACAAACGTAATAGGATGTCACCATACACGAGGAGCAAGTTACCCGGCGCAGTAGATCGAGCAGGCTAATATCAAGATGCTAAACAAGGAAACGTTGTTGATGGCGTTAGGGGAAAGCATTTACATAATGCATCTGGATGTTTTTCACTTCACTGTCACTGTTCACTTGGTAGCTGTTGTGTTCCTTTTCATTTACGAAATAGAATGATATCTGTTGGAAAAGTCAATTTCGGTAATATTCTTCAGCTGCTTCTCTCTGTGGACTCTTGGTTGCATCTATCTACTGCGGCCTGGTGTGCACGGAGAGTAGCAGCAAGGTCCTATTTGCTTTGCTAACCAGGATTTCCTTCTTGATCATCTCAAAAAGCAGTTCGATCGAACCATTGCATCCCTGGTTGGTAGACATTCCCTGGTTGGCAGACATTCCCTGGTTGGCAGCTATGATGAATTTTTTTTACTGATCTCTCAGCATTGCCAGTTGTCCCTTCGTGCTATCCAAGACTGTGTCTAGGTCTAGCTCCTGTATAAATACTCTCCCACAGACACAGCTAGCACGGCATAGCACTCAGGCGTATGCACTGGTGCACGCGTAAACGCTGAACTCATGCAAAAACGGCAGTGCACCACGATAGTACTAGCTTGATACATACCATCATGTAGAAGAGAAATTGAGGGCGCATACACGCAACCTCACTCTCTCCTCTCTCTACCTTCAATATTGCTCCGGATTGAGGATTCAATGTGGTCTAAGCCGATGCACAAGCAGCAGCCGCTATGAAGTTCTTCTACCTTTGTCTCATATCTGTAGCATCCTTGGATGACTGCTTATCTAGGTTATTGATCGATGATACTACTCTGATTAATGCTCTAGAGCTAATTGATAAAAATATGCCAACCATATGCATTCTCCTCGTCTTACATTGACTTCATCTCCACGCTGCAAATTTGGTCGTTGTCACGTCTTTATAATCTATTCTTTCTCCAATCAAGACATCGTACACATATTTCTCCAACTCATCCCCGTCCCACATCGATATAATATGAATATCTATTTGTCTCCATACTCAGCCCAGCACTCCGTCTCCTTCGGTCCACCCCCATTCAACACCTTTGTAAATCCTACACTCTCCAAATAATCCTTCGCCTTTTGTCCTCGTCCACCACCACCACAATGGGTAATAATCGGCGTATCCTTATCAACCTCAGGTACTTCCATAGAGTTACTTTCTCGACTCCATGGTAAATTTATCGCATTGGGACGAAAGTTGCTGTCCTTGTCGGGGAATCCGGCAACCGCGAGTGATTTGGCATCACCTGGTTCCACGGATGCGTCGGGATGACGAGCATCGACTACAAGGAGTGAGGATCCGGCGGATGAGACGAATTCTTTGATATCGGTGGGGGATGACACTCCGGCTTTGCGTGGTTCACTGCTGGCGGCGGGACATGTTGCGTACAGTGAAGTTGTTGATATTTTGCGCTACGTTGTTGTTGCGTTTGTATGGAAAGGTGGAGAGAATAATTAAGTTGTTAGGCGCGAAATATCCAACAATCAATGGATGAGCGCATCATCGTCAACGAATAACCGTGCTATCACTCTTCTCACATGTTGAGCGAGGCGGTTGATAAAATTTATGGCTCACCTCCAAATCTAGCAGCAGCGATAGAGGAAGAAGCAGCAGGTGAGAATCCACAAACGGTTAGAGCGGCTAGAGGCTGCAACGAGGAGGGCTACGGTGCGGAAGTTCATGGTTGGACTGTGACGGTGATGGTGGTGGCGGTGATGATCATTTTTGCTACGTCACGATGATGAAGATTCAGGAGATTCATTTCATTAACTATTTCATTAACACGTGATTCGTCACGTGAAATGCCAACACCACGCCCCAGGCACCACGCCTCAGTCATTCTTGTTTTTGCTCTCAAAACATGGCATGTACTTCTGCAAGAGAGATTTGTTAAGAAGAAGTTGGCTGCAACAGACATATGGTATTATAGTATTTGAATCAAGTCCAACATTAGTCGAACCATAGCTCTAAATTTAAAGCTTCTCGAAAGCCTCCCAAGCAACAAGATAACGAGAAACTTGACCCTGATGCAAACGCTGAAACTAAAATCACTAGTTCTGGAATTGTTTCGGCTGCCTCCCTCTGCGGACTGCTGGTTTCATTCACCGCAGCTTTTTGTGCACGGAGAGCAGCAGCAAGGATCTCTTTGCTTACAAATCCTCCCTTATACTTATATAGACATCCATCCCATCAGCGCTTTGATTGAATCATCATCTCCCTGGTTGACAGCGATGATAAAATGCTTCACTGCCCTCTCAATATTAACACATTTTTCCTCAATGCATCCAAGCTTGTGCCTGGCACCGGGATGACCACCAATAGCAGCTTCTTCCAGATGGTGTATTTGTCTCCACTATCCTTCTCAACTCCATCCCCGAAACGACACATGAACACGAGTGATAGCTTGTAATGCGCCTCCACATCTCCTAATTCAGCAGCCTTTGTATAATACTCAAATACACTGATATAATCTCCATTTTTCTCTTTTTCAGTTCCTTTGTGGGTCATAGCGACTGGATCATTCATATTTATTCTTGTCATCCTGTATTTATCAACTTCGTCAGTTGTTGAAGGAGCAGGCTGTCTACAGAACGGGCAGATATGTTTAAGCCTCCTTTCCGCCTCTCGTGACATATTGGCATAAGTGCAGCCTTCGCAAATCAATTTGCTGCAGCACACCTGCCGATTGATCAAGCAGCAGAGGTAACATGCAGATCGGACAATCCCCGAGATGGGTGCTTTCTGGTTGCTTGGATAATTCAGCCGCTCGTTCCTTAAAAGTCTTCTTCGTGCTGTGATTTATGATTTTCATTTTTCTGACATGCATCGCTGCAATATTTAACAGATTTACAATCATCACATTCCTTCAATTTGATGTCATCAACTTTTGCGATACCGCAGGAAGCACAACACGATGCATCTTCGCTCATACTTTATCGCCCCTTCCAAAATGCAACATTTGGGCCAGCCGTCTACGCTCAGGTCAACTGCCTTAGTGTCGAATCCAATATTTAAACCAACCAGATCAAAGGATGATCCAGTAAACTTTCAGAGCAATGAGGCAATACATAGGATGCCCGAACTCCACCTACCTGCCGACTGCCGAACGTATGTCAGTATGGACGTCTGCGTTGATCTCACAACCAAGCTCGTACACAAACACGGCCAGCCAATGTTGAAAGAATATGGCAACTCATGGGTGTACGTCTATCTACCGGAAACGACGTTAGAGAAGTTCAAATCATACGTCAAGACTGGCACGGGATGGGACGTACCCGATGAGGGGACCGTCTATGATCCTAACAGGAAGCTTGTGGCGATCGAGGCCAAGATGCATCATGAGAGTGGACAGCCCAGCCAAGCTTCTGCTTCTGGGTTGCCAGGGGGAGGAAGTTCTATGTAAACTTAAGCTATGTCTCTGGATGTTTTCACTTCATTGCTCCCGTCCTGTGTAGTACCGTTGTATTAGATTTTCTGTTCATTTGCGGAATAGAATGATGATTGAAACAGTCCACATTCTTCGGCTGCCTCCCTCTGAGGACTCTTGGTTTCTTCTACTGCGGCCTGGTGTGCACGGAGAGTAGCAGCAAGTTTCTCTTTGCTTACAAATCCTCCCTTATAGGCATCCATCAGCGTTTTGATTAAACCATCATGACCTTGAGTGGCAGCGATGATCAAATGTCTCACTGCTCTCTTCATATCACCGCCATTTCTCGCCTCATAGGATGCAAGATTGCATCTAGCATCGGGATGACCTCCAATAGCTGCTACTTCCGTATGATGTATCTCCTTTTTCTCATCCTTCTCAACACCATGCCCGAAATGATACATTCCTGCTAGTTGATAATGCGCATCCATATCTCCCAATTCAGCAGCCTTCGTAAAATATCTAAATGCACTACTATAGTCTCCTTTGTCAAGTTGTTCTAATCCTTCCCGACGCATAGCGACTGGATCATTCGCCTCTATTCTCTTCATCCTTCGTTTATCAACTTCGTCTATTTTTGAAGGGGAAGCTCGACAGAATGGGCATTTGTTTTCAAGTCTCCTTTCCACCTCTTGAAACATATTGGCACGAGTGCAGCCATTGCAAATTGTTTCGCTGCAGCAATGATACTGGATTGCTTTCTTTGGTTCGAGCTGCAGAGGGATCATGCAGATGGGGCAGTCACCACGATGGCTGCTTTCCGGTTGCTTGAATAATAATTCGTCACGTAATTCAACAACCCGCTTCTTACAGTCATCTTCGTGTTGCAATTTATGCTCCTTCTTACACTCATCACTACAATATCTAACGAGATCACAATCGTCACATTCCATCAATTTGATGCCATCAACTTTTGCGATACGGCAGGAAGCACAACATGATGTGTCCGCCTCATTATCTTCGCTCATTTTGAACCACCGCTGCTAAAGTATAAAACGTATTTGGGTCAGCCGTCTACGCTCAGGTCAACTGCCTTAGTGTCGGATTCAATATTTAAACCGACTAGATCAAAGGATGATCCAGTAAACTTTCAGAGCAATGTGAGGCAACACATGAGATGTGCCCAAACTTGGAAGTTGTTGTGTAGCGCGCCAGGAATGAGATTGGTGTCTTAGGCGAGTGCAAAGTGCCAGATAGCTAGCTTTGCTCCTTTCTTTCCAGCTCACACAGCGGCGCCCTCGCGTAACTTATGGCCAGATATCGTCCGATATTTCAGCACTTTTGGGAGGCCACGTGAAATGCCAGCACCACGCCCTATGTACTTCTTGTTTTTAACAAGAGAGATTTGTTCCCTCTCTCTCTCTCTCTCTCTCTTATAGAGAAGAAGAAGAAGTTGGCTGCAGCAGACATATGGTCGATGGTCATGCATGAAGTGATGAGACTAAATACATAGATAATTTCGCCCGTAATGGAGACCCACCAGACGTACTTTAAAATTTCTGTTACCTTTATATAGTATTTGAATCAAGTCCAATATCAGTCAAACCATAGCTGTAGCTCTAGCTCTAGCTCTAAATCTAAAACAAGCTAGATAACAACAAACTTGACCCTGACGCAAACGCTGAAACTAAAATCACTAGTTATGATCACAATTCACAATCCCAGCAAATATTTTTCGGCTGCCTCCCTCTGTGGACTCTTGGTTGCATCTACAGCTGCCTGGTGTGCACGAAGAGCAGCAGCAAGAACCTCTTTGCTGACTTTTCCCTCCTTGAATATCTCCAAAAGCAATTTGATTGAACGATCATATCCCTGGTTGGCAGCGATAATCAAATGTTTCACTGCTCTTTCAGCATTTCCATAGTCATTCCAATACCCATATCCAAGATTGTGTCTTGCTAGGGGATGCCCACCAATAGCAGCCTCTTCCATAAATCGAGTAAACTTCCAGTCGTCCTTCTCAACACCATGCCCTAAATGATAGCAACATCCCAAATTAAATTGTGCGTCGGCATCTCCCAATTCAGCACCTTTCATGAAATGCTCAATTGCACTGCTATAGTCTCCTTTCTTGTATTGTTCTACTCCGTTTCGGCCCATCGCAACTGGATCATTCGCCTCTATTCGTTTCCTCAATCGCTTATCTTTATCTTCATGTGTGACGGCCGTGCGACAGAATGGACATGTATGTTGCAGCATTCCCTCAGCTTGTCTCAAAGCATCAGCATAAGCACAGCCGTTACAAATCATTTTGCTACAGCATGTCCGAATGGTAGATTCATCTGGATCGAGCGGCAGAGGCAAGTAGCAAATCGGGCAGTCCCCGAAATGGGTGCTTTCAGGTTGCTTGAATAATAATTCATTATGTTTCTTGCATGCTTCTTCGTGATACGACTTATGACCACGTTGGCATACACCGCTGCAATATCTAACGAGACCGCAATCTGCACATTCCGTCAATTTGATCTCATCAACTTCTGCTATGCCACAGGAGGCACAAACTAATTTGCTCATAATATTATCTTCGCTCATTTTGAACCGCCGCTTGTAAAATTATATTGCGTTGTCGTCGTCTGCGCCTGAAGTTATACTGCGGTTTGGCACTATTAAAAACTAACAAACAGAGATAAAAGATCCAAGGTGAAAATAAGTAACAACTTTGCTTGCTGAATGTTGAGAATTGAGAAGACCAGGAAGACACCCGATGACGCGAGGCCTCAGTAATTCATGTTTTGACATGTCACATTATGACACATGTGACACATAATATGTCACACGACTGTCACTGTCCCTACTGTCCCTACTCACTGTCCCTACTGTCCCTACTGTCCCTACTGTCCCTACTGTCCCTACTATTATCCCTACTGTCCCTACTGTCCCTACTGTCCCTACTCACTGTCCCTACTGTCCCTACTCTCTCTCGCCAAAATGTCATTATTTATCTCTTATGCAATCAAGATGATGAACTTGTAGAACCATATCATCGGCAGCCTTTGATCATCCTGTGTAGTAATATATCATGGTTATCTCTTCCCGACGCCAGCGATGCTACAGAAACCGCGGGCGTAATCAATTTAGCAATCAGAACTCTTCTTCGGACGAAGATGACTCAGAAGAAGAACAAAAACAAAACGACAATCATGCTTGGCTGCGATGTGCTCTACTCCTCCTCCTCCTCCTCCTCGATAATATCATCATCGTCGTCGTCTGATGGTGAAGAATCCTCTGATGATGATGATGATGATGACAAATCGCCATCCGACAAAGGACCTGATGACATGAAAATGTCTCGGCCAGCACGTTCATTTGGAAGTGATGACGAAAGTAGTGATTTTTCAGCTGCACCCGAAACGGACAGTGATGCATCTGAAAGTGAGAGTAATGATGACACTAACAATCAGATGAAACCACTGTCTCTGCAACATGCAGCAGGTTTGAGGGGACAGTGCAGTCCTCCAAGAGAGTTAGCATTGCCTATCACACCAGCTACTGTCCTTTTTTCGGGTTTAAATTACGTTGGCTTTGACCGTAAGAGGCAAGCATCAGCAAGAGATGACCTAAACATTAGAAGATTCATCGCCTTTTATGGAGCACCTCCAACAGCACTATCACCGCTATTCAATGATATTAGAGAACTGTTTTCTCTGCAATGCCCATCTTGCGAAGATCTGCTCATGACGTGCAACTGGCTTAAAGGATATGATGTAATGCATGTGCTCGAGGGTAGATGGGGCTACTGTGAAGATTACATCCGAACAAGAACCAACCGATGTAAAGCGATGCTGCAGGCTCTGAGGAGGAAGAAGATGAAGTTTGTAGACAGCAACAACAACTCGGTGATTATTGGATCGTTGGACACAGTTAGCTTTACTGTTCAAGAGTTTAGATTGGATCCAAGCTCCAAATGGTATGACCAGAAAAGCCACAGTGCAGGTCTTGTGAGTCGAGTGCTTGTCAACTACTGGTCTTTAAATGTGTGCTCTTACTACTGTACTGTACGATACTCATGACATCTTTACTATCTCGTGTCATTACAAGAAATATGATTTGCGTCGGCACCGAAGAACCTGCAAAGCAGGTTTGGATGAACGGACCAGCTCCTTGTGGAGAGATACCGGATATAACATTATACCGTGGTGGGGATGAAAAGACGCCAATAGAGGACCGCGATAAGAGTGCACTATATTTTCAAACGCCAGAAGGAAAAATGTGGGTTGCCGATTCAGCATATGCAGGGGAGTACGAGCGAATCATTGTCACAATGGGATGAAATGAGTGAGAGAGATATTCGGCCCTCGGGGCCCCGGAAAGATGCAGCAAAGCGGAGTCCGGGGAACCGGAGGTGCCTCCAATTCCATATACAGGGTTTGGGCCAAAATGGGCCAACTCCATTCTACAGGAAACCACGTAGGAATTAGTAACGAAGGATTTAGGAGATTTAAATCTTGAAGACACGTAGAGGCTCTGTAGACCATACCGGCGTAGGTTTTGTAGTGATTCCTACATAGAAAGCGAGAAGTACCTGGCTTAAAGCCACTTTTTGTTTGGCTATATCCCTCATTTCGAGAAAGAGATACCGGAAAGATGGGTGGTTTAGATGGTCCGCATTCTCGAAATCGGTCAAATTGATATGTTTTGATGGAGTTTTGACTGCATCTCAAGCACTGTGGTGGCAATCTTGCTTCTTGCTTTCAATTATCCGCTGGCTGGAAAAATGCATGTCTTGCAAGTATGCCACAGCTGTTGATGCTAGATGCATCTGCAAGTGTGACACAGATCTGTGCGCTCTGTTGTTGATGCTGCTGTTATTGTTACGTGCTTGGAATGGTGGATTGCCTGAAGATGACGTTTGACAGTGATGGCTAATTGTTGCATGACAGTGTGGCGGTTCAGTAATTTAGTTGACTTGGTTCTTCCTATGAGTGTTCCAGTTGGTGATTGGTGGATCTGAACGGTGATGTAGATCTGTGCACTATGTTGTTGTTGTTGCTGTTGTTGCTGTTTTTGTTGCGTGCACAGAATGTCGGATTGCCTGAAGATGACGTTTGATAGTGATGGCGAATTGTTGCATGGCAGTGTGGAGGTTCGGTGATTTAGTTGATTTGGTTGTTCTAATGAGTGTTCGTCGAAGTGTTTTTGTTAGTCTCTTCTCTCATGCCACTATGTATTCGCCAGATACTAAATAAACCGGTCGCCGGTTTAATTCTCAGATAAATAAATGTTAGTCTCTTCTCTCATGCCACTATTCGCCCAGAAAAAAACAGAGTCTGGTTTTATTGCGGACGGAGCTTCTGGCCTCCCGCCCCCACGCTTCTCCCCACAACTTTGTTGACGTTGGATGTGATCCTTCTCTGTTGGTTTCGATGATCAGCGTTGCCGGTTAAATTGGCGGAAGCTGATAGTAATCCCTTCTGACCTCTCCCCCCGCGGTTCTCCCCCCACGCTTTGTTGGAGTTGGATGTGATCCTCCTCTGTTGGTTTCGATGATCAGCGTTTCCAATCTTACTTGAATTGCTGCGTGTTTAGCTTGCATTTTGAGCCAGCGGTGTTGGTTTTCTTTCTCCCTTTCTGACATTGCTAAGCCATTGGTGATTGCTTTATCCGTAAGGGTGACATGTACATCTGCTGCACGTTGGTGCTGTTGCTCTTGCTGCGCTGCCGCTGCTTTTGTTTCATGCGTTGAAAAGATGGCATTCGACCGATGTTAATTGTTATTTGTTGCCGTCACTTAATTAATCTAATCTCATCATCACACTCGTTTTATGCGTATCATTATTATCCACTACTCCTCCGATAAAAGATGTGGATTGCCAAATATCTATTGCGGCACATACTCCTCTTGATAGAGATGTGTGAGGATGTGTTGTGTGCATTTGCGATTTCGTCATGCAGGCAATTGTTGTGCCATGCTGTTAAGGGTGGTGGAAGAATGAAGGCGATCGACCGAATCCAAATAATTTGTGGTTTGATGTTGGCTGCATGACAAAATAATTGTATTCTAATGGCACTCCCCCACCCTTCAACTCGGTGGCTATTCATTGTCGTGTCGATACAACGTCGCCGGCGATTTGTAGAGTCGTAATCACATCAACTAGCTTGATACGTTGAAATCGCCGCACATCACTCGCTGCGCCATGGCGATGGGATCAAGATACACGTGCTGATCACTATTAACTCCGGCGGTTGCCTTTAGGCACGGAACATGCATCAACATGGTTGTTTTTGTGTGGCTGCGTTGTGCTCGAAACTCCAAAAAATCCTTGAGAAGCGACGTGGCGCGCAAACCAAAGAGGGGGCAGGGGGCGAGCGCACTAAGTAATATTTAGCAAAAGACTATGGAAGAGAAGAGAGAATGATATAGCATTGCAGAGCAACTTTACAGTCGGATACCCTGTAAGAAAAACAATTTCCAGAGACATAATGGGAGAGGTCCCGAGGGCCCGCAATACAGCACAGAACACTCTCACCACTTGGCACGCTGACAGGCTGTACGGCACCATTTTGATAAATGGCTGAATCGACTCAAGGCTCGAGGCGAGACCCTTCACGGCAGGCTGAAAAGTTTCAATGTACTTGGGAATGTGAAGCTATGGACACACACGAATTCTACACGGATAGTGTCACGAAAAAGAACAACAAGAAATCCAAGGTCGAGAAGGAAAGAGGTCTATCATCCTTAGCGGCCGCGGCGGTGGATGCGGCAAGAGAGGGGGTGGTTGCGTTTCTTGGTAAAACGTATGATCATGAAAATGATGGATCTGATGAAATGGGTCTGACGCCAATTATCGATCCTGATTTGTAACTTCTTTTATCTCAGGTGTTTATGTGAAGAGATCAATTAGAAATAGAAAAATAATACACAATAAAGTAAAACAAATAGATGGCTATTAGTATGTCTTATCTCTCTTATTCCGACTCTTTACGGTTCATACTAATCCAGTGCTCCGCCAAATCATTCACATCTTTGTCAACATTGCAATGAAACTCTCGCCTCAATCTGCTCACATCTCTATCATGTTTCTTTCGGCCTTTCCTGTTTCTTTTTGCCTGCCAGTCAATAAGTGCCACCACGTTGCTTCGACTCTTCTTGATATACATGCTTCGTAAACGTTCTGCGGCTAAAATCTCCATACTCTTGCCGACTTTTCCACAGCTTTTTCTTTGGACATAGTGTCCACTACGCCAGCTTATACATCGTTTTGAAGTAAATTGCTTGCATGATGATCATTCCAGTGAAACTCTTGTCTGCTTGTCTTTGGCCCGGCACGTTTCCATACATTGAAATGACGATCCATCACGTCTGAATAATGTTCATGCCGTACTTTGAGTTTGTCTGTAAGCTCTTTCATGTTATCATAATATCTTTTGAAGTCGCCGAGCGGATGAAAAGCAAACAGATGATGGCTAGCATGAACTTCAGCCACCGTGAGCTGATGAAATAGAAGTAGAGCAAACTGACACATTAGCAAGAGAAGCAAACGGTAGGCTTTGAGTTTCCCTCACTTTGGCCATTGAATACAAAGCGGCTGTTCCTACGGATGATTGATTGCAATACCAGTCTGATTGTTAGTGTCATCATTACTCTCACTTTCAGATGCATCACTGTCCGTTTCGGGTGCAGCTGAAAAATCACTACTTTCGTCATCACTTCCAAATGAACGTGCTGGCCGAGACACTTTCATGTCATCAGGTCCTTTGTCGGATGGCGATTTGTCATCATCATCATCATCATCAGAGGATTCTTCACCATCAGACGACGACGATGATGATATTATCGAGGAGGAGGAGGAGGAGGAGTAGAGCACATCGCAAGCATGATTGTCGTTTTGTTTTTTGTTCTTCTTCTGAGTCATCTTCGTCCGAAGAAGAGTTCTGATTGCTACATTGATTACGCCCGCGGTTTCTGTAGCATCGCTGGCGTCGGGAAGAGATAACCATGATATATTACTACACAGGATGATCAAAGGCTGCCGATGATATGGTTCTACAAGTTCATCATCTTGATTGCATAAGAGATAAATAATGACATTTTGGCGAGAGAGAGTAGGGACAGTAGGGACAGTGAGTAGGGACAGTAGGGACAGTAGGGACAGTAAGGGATAAGTAGTAGGGACAGTAGGGATAGTATAGTAGGGACAGTAGGGACAGTAGGGACAGTGACAGTCGTGTGACATATTATGTGTCACATGTGTCATAATGTGACATGTCAAAACATGAATTACTGAAGGCCTCGCGTCATCGGGTGTGTCTTCCAGCGCGCCAGGAATTTTGGCTTCTCTTTGCACCTCTTGCCTTGATTGGGCATTTTTTTACTCTCGCGTGTATGGTGTACTGATAGATCATTATTCATTTGTTGCCAGCTCATTGTTCTTTCATAATGAGTAGCACACATTATCTCAAGCTGCGGCAAGAGGGATTTGTTGTAGAGAACAGAAGAAAAAGACTCTTCTCTTCTTGCTGCATTTATTTGATTTACTTAATAAATGATACCTTCAAACTGCAAGCAGACATACAATCTATACATTTGAATCAGGTGCAGCTAAGTTGCTCTAAATCTTCAAGCCTCTCAAACAACGATGACGGATTTGACTGTGACGCAAACTAAAATCAGTAATTATGATTATCACGCAATTAACTTGCAAAAGCCTTTTCGGCTGCCTCTCTCTGCGGACTTTTGGTTTCGTCCACCGCAGCTTTTTGTGCACGGAGAGCAGCTGCAAGGTTCTCTTTGCTTACAAATCCCCCCTTATAGGCAACCATCAGCGCTTTGATTGATAGATCATCTCCCTGTGCGGCAGCGATGATCCAATGCTTCACTGCTCTCTCTTTATTATCATTATTCCACTCAATGCCTCCAAGATTGAACCTAGCATTGGGATGGCCGCCAATAGCAGCTTCTTCCATATGGTGAATAACCTTCCCCCTATCCTTTTCAACTCCTTCCCCATGCTCATACACTCCTGCCAGTCTATAATGCGCCTCCACGTCTCCCAATTCAGCAGCCTTCGTAAAATACTGAAATGCTCGGATATAATCTCCTTTCTTAGATTGTTGTACTCCTTCTGCACACATAGCAAATGGATCGTTCGCCTCTATTCTTTTCATCCTTTGTTTATCACATTCTTCATCAGTTGCGACTGTGGGTTTGCGGCAGAATAGGCAGCTGTGTTTAAGCCTCTCTTCCGCCTCTCTTATGCTATTGGCATGATCGCAGCCGTGACAAATTATTTTGCTGCAACATGACGCCATGGTAGATTTCTTTAGATCAAGCGACAATGGTAGGCAGCAAATTGGGCAGTCCCCAATATGGCTGCTTTCCGGTTGCTTGAATAATAATTCGTCACGTAATTCAACAACCCGCTTCTTACAGTCCTCTTTGTGTTGCAATTTATGCTCCTTCTTACACTCATCACTACAATATCTAACGAGATCACAATCGTGCAAATTCCATCAATTTGATGCCATCAACTTTTGCGATACGGCAGGAAGCACAACATGATGTGTCCGCCTCATTATCTTCGCTCATTTTGAACCACCGCTGCTAAAGTATAATATTTGGGTCAGCGGTCTACGCTCAGGTCAACTGCCTTAGTGTCGGATCCAATAATTTAGCAACACATGAGAGCTCGACTGAAGTTGTTGAAATGTGTAGCGCGCCAGGAATGAGATTGGTGTCTCAGGCGAGTGCAAAGTGCCAGCTTCGCTCCTTGCTCCTTTCTTGGCCAGCTCACTACAGCTCGCTCACAACAACATCATGATCACAGCATGCCAACCTATCCTATGCCAACGTTTCCTCGGCTGCAAGAGGGATACGTTGTTGAGAATTTAGAACAGAAAGACAGCATTTCTGCAGCGAAGAACTCTTGCTGCTGATCAAAAGCATTTGGACCACATGACGCACACTCAGAAATCAATACCAATTATCATCATCACAATCATGCTAGCCATCACCACCACTCGGCCCGCCTTGAGCTTTACAGCAGCTGCTTGGCAAATCAATGCAATCAGTCGTCAAATGATATCAAGCAGCAGCAGCAGCAGCAGCAGCCAACGAACAAGACCACTCCAAATGATTTATTCCTCTCAAAGAATCTTACCACTCCACCGCCCTCCCGATCCATCATCCTTCACTAACAATACAACCGACAATGAATCAAACTACATTCAATCACAATCCACCCGCCTCCAAAACTGGCTACATACCAAAAAATCCATCCTAGTCATCACCGGAGCGGGAATGTCGACTGAATCCGGTATACCCGACTACCGCGGCTCAAACGGCTCGTACTTTAAAGGACACAAACCAATCATCCATCACGACTTCATGAGTAATGAATCAAGTCGAAAGCGATATTGGGCGAGGAGTTTAGTGGGGTATAGTCCGTTTAGTACGGCTCAGCCGAATGGGGGACATGAGGCACTGGCGCGGATGGAGGAGTTGGGGTTGATTGGGGTAGATTTGGAGGAGGGGGTGGTTGGGGAGGAGGTGTTGGAGTGTTTGGGTGAGAGTTGTTATGGATCGATGTCTATAAATAATGATGATGATGGAGATAATGCACAGCAACAAAAACAACCACCACCGAGACGACTAGCAATCATTACACAAAACGTAGACATTCTTCACAGCAAAGGTGGATCCAAACACGTACTACATTTACACGGAAGAGGTGATATCGTACGGTGTATGAATTGTGGTGTTACTCGTGATCGCAAAGAGTATCATGATCATTTGTCCGAGTCCAATAGAGAATGGATGGAGGCTGCTGCTGCTACAACAGCGACAAAATCTGGAATGGAGAGTGGCAAGAAAGTGAGAGATAATGATGGCAAGAAGAAGAAGGCTGCATCATTGAGACCGGATGGAGATGCAGATTGGTATCAAGAATCATATGATGGAATGTCTCTTCCTCCGTGTCCACATTGTGGTACTGCACATGATAACAACAACATTAATCACCAAAATGGAGAGCAACAACAACAACAACAGCAGCAGCAGCAGCAGCAGCAGCAGTCATTCTACAAGACCGATGTAGTCTTCTTCGGTGACTCAGTACCACGACATCGCTTCGACATTGCCTACGCAGCAGTGGATGCAGCAGATGGAATACTTTGCATCGGGACAAGTCTTGCTGTACATTCAGCATATCGGTTAGCGAAACGAGCACTTGATAAAGGAACGGAGGTGGCAATTTTGAATGTGGGAGAAACTCGAATAGAGAGTGAGGGATTGGATAGTAGTACTGGATTGCTGACCAAGATTGAGAGTCCGATTGGTGATACTTTGGCTGAGGTTGTGAAGAGTTATACTGCTGCTGCTGAGAAATAGGAGGAAGTGACTTGAGAGAGGGGTGGTGCAGACTTATGATAAGTAGAACTTTCTCTGCTCAAACCAGAATGAAGAAAACTGTTGAAGGAAGGAAGGCCAGTAATTAGCCACTTGAGGTTGAGGTATATATGTAGTCAACTGTTGCAGAAAGATTATAGAAATTCATTTTTGCCGCTGAGTCCCTTGCCTGCATCGGCCGGGCCCACCACCAGCGTCGTTAGGCGGGGCCAACTTAATCTTTATGTGGGTGGGGTGGGGGTATATAAAATTATTAAATCGATTCGATTGCCACTTTCGACTTCGATTTCATTCGACGATCGACGTACTGCTCATTTTTCAGCTTGGCGTGCATGCCATGTCTCCTGGGAGAAATTCAATCTTGATTCGTAAAGATGCAATCCAACGTGACTGGGTCTTTCGCAATTCAATGATGCATTATGGCAGTACATTGATGATCGTGGTGTGCTGTTACATCGGAGCAACCAAGGTGGAGGGAGTGGCAGAAATTTGGAGTCTGATTGGGTCGAGTTTGGCATTTCTCATTGCGTTCATTCTGCCTTTTGGATGCTTCATTGTGATTGAGAATGGTGTTGAGGGGAGTGATAGGCATGATGGGTGGATTAAAGCTGCTGCGGCTATGCTTGTTTTGTCGATTGTTGGTGCTGTAGTATGCACTTGGAATAGGATTGCGAGTTTGTAAAAATAAGGAGAATACATACCTCTGATTTGGCGGCGACGTGTTCAGCCAATACTGCATCAATCACTACGCCTTTGGTTCAACTATCAGTTAGTTAGATGACGTTTGCTTACAGCCTTGTGATATTCAAATCCACACTCGCATCTCGATAGTATCACTGCATGCAGTGCGACTTTTGACAGTGCTCCACGTGTTGAGTACAATCACAAGCAGGCACATCGCCTCAACTAAGCTACCTCAACCAAGAGTAACTTGGCCTCAACCAAGTTTCCTGCACCTCTGAGAGTTTGTATCATTTATTGCGTCATAGATAATGGTATTGTTTTGCCCTACGTAGTACCTGGATCTTGGATCTTGGATTCAATCACGTTCCCTTTGCCCTTTCACCTTTCAACAACGCCAACAAGATGATAGATGTAGATAGTTAGGGCGAGGTTAGGGCGTCGGCCATAAATACACAATAACAACAACATCAACAATATCCCAAACCGAAAGTTTTGTGCTGAATTTTTTGAGGTCGCCGGCGGCTAAATTGTTCGACGTAAAATCGGCAATCCTTTTTCCTTTGACGGCATTTTTCTCCAATTGTTGTATCTTTTATCTCTGCCAATTGCTTTGCTGTTTCATTGAGCGCAGCCGGCAGGCAATAATATATTTTGAAAGGGGCGATAAAGAATGAGCGAAGATAATATTGAGGCGGGCACATCATCGTGTTGTGCTTCCTGCGGTATCGCAAAAGTTGACGACATCAAATTGATGGAATGTGCCACTTGCGATCTTGTGAAATATTGTAGCGATGAGTGTAAGCAAGATCATAAATCGCAACACAAAAAAGCGTGCAAGAATCGAGCGGCTGAATTACGTGATGAATTATTATTCAAACAACCCGAAAGCACAGATCTTGGGGACTGCCCCATCTGCTGTTTACCTCTGCCGCTTGATCTATCGAAATCTGCCCTGACGGCTTGCTGCAGCAAAGTTATTTGTAATGGCTGCGATCGTGCCAATCAGGTACGAGAGTTCGAAGGGAAGCTCGAACGCAAATGCCCATTCTGTCGTAAACATGCGCCTTCGACAATGGACGAAGTTGATAAACAAATGATGAAAAGAATAGAGGCGAATGATCCAGTTGCGATGCGCCATAAAGGATTAGAACATGCCCAGAGAGGAGACTATCAAAGTGCATTTGAGCATCTCACGAAAGCTGCTGAATTGGGAGATATTACGGCGCATCACAGTTTGTCATGTATGTATCATAATGGGCAAGGTGTTGAGAAGGATAGGGGGAAGGAAATTTATCATATGGAAGAGGCCGCTATTGGAGGGCATCCCAACGCTAGACACAATCTTGGATGCATTGAGGAGGATGGCAACGAGGAGAGGGCAGTGAAACATTGGATCATCGCTGCCGCGCAGGGAAATAATGATTCAATCAAAGCGCTGATGGATGCATTTAGGAGGGGATTTGTCAGCAAAGATGACCTTGCTGCTGCTCTCCGTGCACACCAGGCCGCAGTAGAAGAAACCAAGAGTCCGCAGAGGGAGGCAGCCGATGCATATGTTCGAAAAATGAGAAGCCCCTAACTTTCCCCCGAATATTAGCCGTCTAGGAATAATATCGAAATGGGGATCTTCATGAAATAATTGGACTGAAACACGTAAATCAAGCACTGCATGGCACTAATCTTATCATCAGAGGCAGTGTCGTCATAGATGACGACAACGGCTTCTCCGGCAAATCTTGGCTCTTCATGAGAGCAGCCAACATGTAAAGGCTGGCCTCTGGCTTCTGAGGTTTATCATGCATGTAGCTGGGTAATGTTCCTCTCAATAGATTGATAAATGATAACACCTATATATTTTACACACTGCAACATTAACTCATCACATCCACTGTTCAGCCTCAACCATTAACATGATAATGCGCCCGTAGAAACCATCCATATGATCTTCTGGAATAAATTCATCCTTAATTTGCGTGATAGCAAGCATGTTGTTGTCAAACTTGGTCCCCTTCAACATCCACTTGAGACTCTCTGACTTTCCAAGTACAACACGAATGTTCCCCCCCATTAGAGATTCAACGTAGGCCTTTGGTATCCAGTTGAGGAGAGAACCAGGGTCATCGCCTCTAACAGGAAACTCATGATTAACCACCATCCCAGCAGTAATATCGACGGCTCGGTGCATATGTGCCAAGTAGCCGCCATCTTTCCAAGACATCACAGCCACCCCATGTTCAATAGATTCGCTGGTCCATGGCGACATTAAAAAGTAGTGATCGAGATTCGGATGCTGTTGAGGGTAATCCACCATCCACTTTTCACCCAGAAATATCAATTCCGGACGCCAAGTTTGACTCGGAACAGATAGAATTGATGGCGAGTTGGTGGAACCAAACTCCCCCGCGCCTACAATCCAGAGCGGTTGAATAGGCTCATCCTGAGATAATCTTGCTTTGGATAGACGGAGAGGAAGCAACTCGTAATAATCAAGAAGAGCACTCCATTCGGATACTGCGTTCATTATTCGAGGCAAGCTTGGATGCATATTTTGCAGCTCAATCGCCCGCTTCAAATTTGTAGATCTATCATTGAATAACGACACCATTGTAGCCGGTGCAGCAATATTGGATAGAAAGATATTGCATCTATCAGTCATTGATTTATGAATGTCAACCAAGACGCTCACGAGATGAGTGCGTAAAGCATGATCTTTCACATGCCTCGATGATATTGACGCCGATTAGGAATGTTGAGAAGTCTTTGCCTGTCAAAAAGGACCCAATGTAGACGAGCGGATTGCTGAGCTGCTCATCGAGCAGATTTGGTTGTCAGTCCTCGCCGGCATCACCATTATCGTTTGCTTTGCGTTTCATGGCAGTCGTCATCTCTCAAATCAAGTGATATGTGCCACGTTCTATTTCATGATCTTTTTGCTGCCATCATCTTTTCTTTACGTCGTGAAGATTTCTGCGTCATTTTCACTCGGGCGAACGGGCTTGCTCCCCCTTGACGGCAGCGTTGTAACCCCCAAAGTGGAAACTTATTCACCATACTGAGCACCAGTGCTATCACTGGTACCCAGATTCTTATATCTTGGGGCGAGATAGGGGTCGTTGCGCCCAAACCTAGGCCCCTTACCTCTTTGAGCTTGGACTCATCTTGACCTTCCCCTTACCTTCTCTGCTTTTGACATCACCAATTCTCTCTTATTAGAGATAGAAGAAACAACAAAATGGATGGCTGTGGAGATGATAGCGATCCTAATGACAGCACCAAGAGCTGACGGTCGACTTCTTCGCTGGGACTTGATGAGGATCAAGGAGAAGAATCAGCTTGCAACAGTTTGGGAGAGGTGATTCTCTGAGACAATCCTAAGTGTGACCGACGAGGAATTGGAGGAGCTGGGATGTGATATATTACAAACAACACTCACTTGGTAGATCTACGTCTCAGCGGAGTTTAAGACGTCGTTTTTCTTCCGAGAATTGGCGAGAAACAACGCAATATTTAATGCGGGTGCATGCATGCAGAAAGGATTAACCGAGTGTCCGGCAGATAGCAGAGCGCATATCACGTAAGGTATGCACTTGAATAGGTTTGCGATTATGGAGCATGATAAAACAACAACTTGAACCGCAAAAACTCGCTCGACGGTGTTCGGCCACTATTATTTCCTCTCCAATTCTTGTTCACATAACAGTTGCGTTGCGTCGCAGGTCTGTCACAGGTGATAATGGTATGCCCAGCCTTACTTATGGCTCCACAATTGGCGGCAACGCAAATGATGAATCAGTTCATTATTCCCCTCATTCAACACCCTCGGCAGGCCATAAAAAATGTCAATGGAGTGACTTCGGATGCGATTTTTTGCACGCCCTTTTTTTTGCCTCGGCCCTCATCACTCACAAATCACACTCGCACCAATAACCATGTCGACTCCATAGCACTATACAACTCACAGCACCTAAACCGGACCACCACCATAACCATGGCTCATTCTCTTATGAACTCATTGATGCCTCAAGCGGTGATGTCTGATTCCATGTAACCAATACATAATCAAACCAGTCAAAATTTCAAAATTATGTTGACGTCGTCAATGCAAGTATCTATTCACACGGCCACGACAAGATTAATTATGCGACGAAGCCGCCCCTTTGCTATGATTTATAATATAGCTAGCTACATTAGTTTACGCCATAGCTGTGTTCATTAAACATTAGATGCCTGGAAGGCTGATGCGGCGCTACAATCTCTCCTCTCTTCATACTTTTGTTGCATGCAATTTCTTTGGGGGATGGGCGATCAATGATTCCAATTGTGTCATTCTCCGCTGTATCAAGGTTATTCTCCGAAGTATTAAGTTGATTGGCGCGTATGCAGGTAGGCTCCTAAAACGGCAGAAACAACAGTGCTCAATCTATTGACGACAGTGATACTTATATCCTCATCGACGACACCAAAACACCCAAAATCAAGATGCTCTATGACCCAATACTAACAAGATTATGTTGGAGCTCCAATGATTTTCACGCCTAGGTCATCTGCAGTTTACCTTCCTCTATCACTCTACTGATTGCTGCGGGTTCGTTCGATTTCTTCAAGCAGTACACTGATGTGGTGTTTTCCAAGTTCGTACATGTCATAAGACATAGCTACTTAGAAAATACCACATCAGTCGGTTGCCAGCTGCATCCCATTAGACAAAGATTTGTGAAGGATATAAATGAACAGGACACAGAGCCGTTTGCTTACAGTCTTTCCCCTCATATATGAACTCCCCCGCCACAGTGTTGTTTGTACTTCTATTAGGCAGCAACATGATGTATATCACAACTCCCATTGGTCCTAAGTCTGTCTCATCCCTGTCCTATCAAATTCTCTTCACCAAATCCTCATTAGATGTTGTTAGATCTATCATTCAACCCTCTATTATTGTGCAGTTATTGATGCAAATTATTCACTTTCTCCCGGGTTCATTCATAGCCAATTGGCCGTATTCGCTAACCGGCTACTCTGGACGAATCTAACCATCAGTCGTAATATTAATAATGTCGGTTTGTCGCATTGTGGATGGGTGTTCATAGTCCAAAGGACATATGTTGTGTGAGGGGGCCGATGTAATTGTCGCTTTTTATATTATAACGGTCACATTTGTAGTAGGAAACCAAGAAATAAGGTCAGAGCCCCGAGAGAGAAAAATCCTTCACATCATGGGGTCGGATGGGTCCACTGGGGCGCCCGACGCCGGTTTATGGTGGTTCCAACCACCGTTCCGCTCCATGCCATCGCCACCGCCGTCGCCATGGTTATTGTGTTCAAAGTGAGCGCTCGTGTGAAAGTGCTAACAAAACGGGGGGCTAAGGCGGTTTCAGATTGCGTGGGAACCCCGTTCCCCGCTGAATCTGCGCCTCAGATTTTAGGGCGTGCAAAAAATCGCAAACCGAAGTCACTCCATTCTTTTCTTGCTCCATTAAACCTACTCTTTCCACCACAACCACACACCTCCCTTACGTTGGTTGCTGCAGGACACGACACCAAAGCAAAAGGCAGTCGAGGAAAGTCATTAATAGGGGAGCGGCAGTAAATATGAGCGAAGTTGATGATAATGGGTTGGACAAATCATGTTGTGCTTCCTGTGGCATCGCAGAACTTGATGACATCGAATTGAAGGCATGCGCTGATTGCGATCTCGTTAAATATTGTAGTATTGATTGTGAGCAAGAAGATCAATCGCAACACAAAAAAGCATGCAAGAAACGAGCGGCTGAATTAAGGGACGAATTATTATTCAAACAACCGGAAAGCAGCCATCGTGGTGACTGCCCGATCTGCTGTTTACCTCTGCCGCTTGACAAACAAAAATCTTGCATGATGACATGTTGCAGCAAATTAGTCTGCAACGGCTGCATTTATGCTAATCAGAAACGAGAGTACGAAGGAAGGCTTGGATATAAATGTGTATTCTGCAGAAAAGCTGTACCAACAACAGATGAAGAATATGATAAACAAAGGATGAATCGAGTAGAGGCGTATGATCCAGTTGCTTTGCGCCAAGAAGGAGGAGAGCAAGACAAGAAAGGAATTTATATTAGTGCATTTGAGTATTATACAAAGTCTGCTGGATTGGGGGATTTAGAGGCGCATTATAATTTGTCATGTTTGTATCACAATGGGCATGGTGTTGAGAAAGATAGGGAGAAGGAAATTCACCATTTGGAAGAGGCTGCAATTGGTGGTCATCCCGATGCTAGACACAATCTTGGATGCATTGAGGAGGATGATTATAATATTGTGAGAGCAGTGAAACATTGGATCATTGCCGCCACACAAGGACATGATTCATCAATCGAAGCGCTGATGAGTGCATTTAAAGGTGGAGAAGTAAGGAAAGATGTTCTTGCTGCTGCTCTCCGTGCACACAAAACTGCTGTGGACGCAACCAAGAGTCCACAGAGGGATGCAGCCGAAGAATATCGTCGAAAGTGGTCAATCGTTGAACCGAAATAGATTGGGTCATTGCTGCCACACACGGAGATGATGATTCAATGAAAGCGCTGATGGATGCATTTAGGAGGGGATTTGTCGGAAAAGATGTTCTTGCTGCCACCCTTCGTGCGCATAGCTGCAATAGACGCAACGAAGAGTACACAAAGGGACACCGCCGAAATATATTTTCGACTCAATGCAGAGTTTGTGGGTAATTTCAATTGACTACATTGAACATCAAGAGGACAAAGCTTATGCCGATAATGAAAGTCTAATACCACGCCACGGCTCCAAAGTGAACACATTTAGATGGATTAATTAATCGAAAAAATATGTATTGCACATTGCGTAGCCATAGTTGTGAGCTTAGCTTGGCAACACCAAGAGCTCAAAGTGACGAAATCTGCGAATCTTTTGGCGCGCTCATGTCAATGGAAAAGGAAAAGCAAACTTCCGTTCGTTTGCAGATTGCAGATGGAAGAGCAGTAGCAGCTCGATCTACCCCATCCCAAATTCCAACGACCGTATACCCCCACTTTGGCTTATCCCCCCTTCGCCGGCAGTGTGTAGATTGATAGGTGCTGCAAGGCCATTGGATCTTTTATCTCAGCTCACTGATTCCGACAATATCACAATTTTAATATTTGTTTTTTTGAGCGGCGATACATATGAGCGAAGATACTGCAGCGGACACATCATCTTGCTGCGCCTCCTGCGGCATCGCAGAAGTTGATGACATGAAATTGAGTGAATGTGCTGATTGCGATCTTGCGAAATATTGCAGCGATGGATGTCAGAAAGAACATAAATCACAGCACGAAGAAGCATGCAAGAAGCGAGCGGCTGAATTACGGGATGAAATTTTATTTAGGCAACCGGAAAGCAGTCATCTTGGGGATTGTCCGATCTGCTGTTTACCTCTGCCGCTTGATCTCAAGAAGTCTATTATGTATAGTTGCTGCAGTAAAATGATTTGTAAAGGCTGCTCTCATGCTAATAAGATACGAGAGTGGGAAGGATCTCTGCAGCAAAGATGCCCATTCTGTCGCAAACTTTCGATCGAAACTGATGAAGAACGTGATAAACGATGGATGAAAAGAATAGAAGCGAATGACTCAGTTGCCATGACTCAAAAAGGAATACAACAATTTATGAAAGGAGATTATAGCAGTGCATTTGAGTATTTTACAAGGGCTGCTGGGTTGGGAGATATTGCGGCGCATTATAATTTGTCATGCATGTATCATAATGGGCAAGGTGTTGAGAAGGATAGGGAGAAGGGAATTCACTATATGGAAGAGGCTGCTATTGGAGGTCATCCCGCTGCTAGATACAATCTTGGATGGAACGAGTGGAACAATGGTAATTCTGAGAAAGCAGTGCAACATTTCATCATCGCTGTCACACAGGGAGATGATGAATCAATCAAAAATCTGATGTTTTCATTTAAGGAAGGATATGCCAGCAAAGACGACCTTGCTGCTGCTCTCCGTGCACATCAGGCCGCTATAGATGCAACCAAGAGCCCGCAAAGGGATGCAGCCGAAGCATATTATCGAAATAAGGACAGCATTAATGCTTAAAAGGCTGAAGATTAATGAAATTGTATAGAAAAATCTCCCTTAGGAAGTTGCTCATTCGCTTAGCACTTAATCATTCTCTCCAATAATATACTCAGCACTATTTCCTTCTTTCTGTCATCTTTGACTCCATCAGATCCTCCGACTCCTTACTTTCTTTCCGAGATGGCAAGGATCACAGTCTCCCGGACCACACTCCTTTGTCCACCCTAGTAGCACAAGCCTTGCCACAACATCCAAGCCCCCACTCCATTTCTTCCTTTGATACATCCTCTCAGTCACTCTCTCTCTACTGTGCCTCCTTGCTAGAGGTGCCAAAAATTGACATGTGTCAATAAATCCACGTGGAACTTATTTGAGACAAATTGACACAAAAATAAGAAGAGAAAGCTAGCGAAATGAGCCGGCCCAGCTCAAAAACTCCTCGTCACACAACCAACCCCCCGACATCATTGCTGCTACGGTCCTTCTACACATCATTATCGACTTAACACCACGATCACCGGTCATATAATGATAGCATATATAAGTAGCTTTCATTTGAACCACTGGTCGGCGTCATAGGTGTTATATACGCAAAGTAAAGGCTGTGTAGGCTACAAAATACCGTGGTCGCTCACATCTGACATGATTTATGCAATGTAGGTGAGGGAGACAACGACAAGACAAATTAATGCAAACCTCGTTGAAAGTCGATACACAACTACCAATAAAGGTACCCGCGGAGTTTTGCTACCATTGGATAGCCATGAGGCATTATTTGATACACTATGATGGTCATTCACATATGCCGGAGGCACGCTGTCGACACTTACATCGCAATAGTTGATGTGTTATGCCAATATACTCCTACCAATACCACCCAAAATCCATTGCATAAGTGTTAGTATCGATTTGCGGGTAACGGCGTTGGTGGTTTAACTTGAAACGCCAACTTATCCTCGATATGGGCTGAATTTTGACGAGATGAGCACGCTATTCACAACTTGAGTCAGTTGGTGTCCGTAGGTTGATAACGCAATATAGCTGAGATATACAATGTGCAGAGCACCAACTCTTTAGTTTGATACTATTAGAGAGGGGGGGGCAACACTTTGGGGTCATACGCCTTTCAATTAAGGAATGTCAGCATCAAGATGGTCGCAATTTATCATTTTGTTCAGCTGCTCAAATTTCATAAAAATGGACTAATAGTTGTCTCATTTAAATGCAATTACAATGCACTCGGTAAAAATGACAAATAAACACTTCTAATGCATGAATAATCATTGTTTAATGTTTGATCGGGTGCAATCTCTCGTAAAGAAGTATTAATATCCTATTACCGCATCCAGCCGTTCCGTCCAATATCCACCAAAATAAACCAAGAAGTGAGTGTATTGGACCGTACAATCTCAATCAGCATGCCCACAACCGCGTCACATTCTCCTCTATTGTTATATTGGTTCAGGGAATGACAGAGTGTTGTATAAGTCAGTGGAATATCTTTTTTGAAGGATGCATGATGCCGCTTCTTGCAATTTGAGAGCACGACATTATGACATTCATCGACCAGGTAACGTGAGTACAAAAATAGATCAGCGCCAATAACCAATACCGGCCTCTTATGCGATAGAAAGAAGGTAATAGGAGGAAGGATCACCAATAGATGGAGATAGGGTCGAGTATAATGGCCGCTCCCATCATGACAACAGCATCGATGTTTTGGCACATTTGTTGCATTAATTGCGATGCTGCTTGATTCCATGAGATCAATGATTATGCTGCCTACCAATCCTATAAATCGATACTATATACCCTCATAGCGTTTCCTCTTCAATGGTAGCTGGATAAATTCATCATGACGTTCGCTTTGGTGTTCATTGAGTCGGTTGATGAATCAATTGACACAAAATGAGTGCTTCAAATGTAGTGACAGATTCTCGGATAGGCGCATGATATCGTAAGCCGCCGATCACACCATTGGATTCTACGTCGAAAAAACGGTCTAGACACCATCTTGGGGGCGTGGTTAGTAATGTTGATTGTTGATATGGGGGGGCTGCTTCTTTACGGTATGTTGTGTTCGGTGATGGCTGCGATTCTGTTTCAATTTCAAATCTGTGTCAATTTTTCACATGTGTCAATTTTTGGCACCTCTAGCTTGTGCCTCATGCCTGCCTCGCCTCATGTTAGTGCCAATTTTTTGGCGGGACTACATTGAGATGGCGCGCTCGTTCTCAAAACGCACTAAACGCTAAACGCCTTCCTTGCTGCCAGTGATGGCCACTGAAGCTGATATTGTAGCTCCGTGGTAGTAGTGCGTAGTTAGTTGTTCGAGCTTAAGCAACTGCTGCTGTGCCGCTGCTGCTGCTCTTCACCGTCACCAAGATGAAAAACTACAATTCCATCACCATAATCCACGAGGATGACAGTCTTCCTCTCTTCGATGATAACACATCACTCCTCTCTCCGCTCCCTAATGACAAACAGGTGAACTTCAATCCACATCCACAAGATCATCTTGCACCACCCTTCTCTGCCTCTCAAAGCGGTGATGACAGTAATCGACCATCAAGTCTTCTAGTAGGAACCTTCAACCTAATCGCCACAATCATAGGCGGAGGCGTCCTCTCCCTCCCCATCGCCTTTCAAAAATGCGGCATATTCACAACCACCCTCTTCATGCTCACCTCAGCGTACATGACCTACATGAGTCTCATCACATTATGCTACTCCAGCCGAAGATGCGGCGGTAGTAGCTACGGAGAAGTCGTACGAAGTGCCTTCGGAGAGCGGATGGAAGAGGGTGTCAGCTGGTTACTATTCATCTTTTTATTATTCGTAATAGCCGCATATATGGTCCTCATTCGTGATATTTGGACACCGTTGGTTGGATTGGCCATGGGAGAAGAAGTGGATGGAGATCGAATGTTGATGGGGATTATTGTGGTGTTGTTGCCGTTTTTGTTTCAACGATCGTTGCATGCGTTACGTTGGAATTGTTATATTGGATTTGGGAGTATTTTGGTGTTGTGTGTTGCGCTTTGTCGGGGTGGGTTTCAGCGATATTATTATCAGGAGCATTATGGAGATGATGGCCAGAATGGTGATGCAGGAGACGAAGCAACAACAGCAGCAGCAACAACAACTGACATTGAATTCTTCAAAGTGCCAACAGTGCAAGATGTGCTATTCTCATTTCCAATCGTCATGTTGGCATTTCTTAGTCACTTCAATATACTCTCGATACAAAACACTCTCAATAGACCTACACGTCAAAGAATGAAGAATGTCACCGGTATGGCAATCATAGCAAGCTGTTTAATCATGTACTTTTTGGGTTGGGTGGGTACTTGTTGTATGGATCGAAAATCCAGGGAAATGTGCTTTTGAATATTCCTATTGCCAAGATTCCTGACGAGGATATGGGAGAGTATTGGTTGTTCTTGCTTGGTAGGATTGGTTGTGGGACGACTTTGATGCTAGCCATGCCCCTTCTGGCGTTGCCATGTAGAGACGCTCTACTTGAGGTGGTGGATGTATTGTTTCATCGTTCACATCATCGATCTGACTCTTCGGATGCTAGTAACGACACTTTGTTTTGGAAGATGTTGCACAAACTCAACCGTAATGAAAGTATAGATGATGCTGCAATCACTACGGAAGACGAGGTTGATGAGATTGTCATGGACGAAGATATTACTACTCCAGAACGGAAATCCCCACTCATGTCCATGTCTCCTGGGAGAAATTCAATCTTGATTCGTAAAGATGCAATCCAACGTGACTGGGTCTTTCGCAATTCAATGATGCATTATGGCAGTACATTGATGATCGTGGTGTGCTGTTACATCGGAGCAACCAAGGTGGAGGGAGTGGCAGAAATTTGGAGTCTGATTGGGTCGAGCTTGGCATTTCTCATTGCGTTCATTCTACCTTTTGGGTGCTTCATTGTGATTGAGAATGGTGTTGAGGGGAGTGATAGGCATGATGGGTGGATTAAAGCTGCTGCGGCTATGCTTGTTTTGTCGATTGTTGGTGCTGTAGTATGCACTTGGAATAGGATTGCGAGTATGTAAAATAAAGAGCATACATACCTCTGATTTGGAGGCGACGTGTTCAGCCATTACTCATCATCACTACGCCTTTGGTTCAACTACCAGTATTATATTCAGTTAGTTAGAACACGTTTGCTTAAAGGCTTGTGATTCAAATCCGCACTCGCATCTCGATAGTATCACTGCATGCAGTGCAACTCTGGACTAGGTGGTACTGGTATTTTGATGTTTGACAGTGCTCCACGTGTTAAGTACAATCACAAGCAGGCACACTGCCTCGACCAAGCTACCTCAACCAAGAGTAACTTGGCCTCAACCAAGTTTCCGCACCTCTGAGAGTTTGTATCATTTATTGCGTCATAGATAATGGTATTGTTTTGCCCTACGTAGTACCTGGATCTTGGATCTTGGATTCAATCACGTTCCCTTTGCCCTTTCACCTTTCAACAACGCCAACAAGATGATAGATGTAGATAGTTAGGGCGAGGTTAGGGCGTCGGCCATAAATACACAATAACAACAACATCAACAATATCCCAAACCGAAAGTTTTGTGCTGAATTTTTGAGGTCGCCGGCGGCTAAATTGTTCGACGTAAAATCGGCAATCCTTTTTCCTTTGACGGCATTTTCTCCAATTGTTGTATCTTTTATCTCTGCCAATTGCGTTGCTGTTTCATTGAGCGCAGCCGGCAGGCAATAATATATTTTGAAAGGGCGATAAAGAATGAGCGAAGATAATATTGAGGCGGGCACATCATCGTGTTGTGCTTCCTGCGGTATCGCAAAAGTTGACGACATCAAATTGATGGAATGTGCCACTTGCGATCTTGTGAAATATTGTAGCGATGAGTGTAAGCAAGATCATAAATCGCAACACAAAAAAGCGTGCAAGAA
>JAHBBA010000990.1:0-55930 GCA_018806925.1 Skeletonema costatum | reverse complement strand
ATCGGTGCATTTCCACAGCAACAGCATCTGTAGAACAAGCACCTACTACTGCTCCAAACTTGATACTTTTGAACCAAGTCTTCTTCATCCTTTGTCAATCCATTTTCATTCAAGTCCAATAATTCCTCCGCCACACCACCATTTCTTCTTCCCCCCCACCCCCAACCCATCGCCACTCTCTCTTGCCTTCAACACCGCGCCTCCGCCACATCCACCTTCCTCCCACCCCCCTTCATCAAACCGACTATGCCGTTCCATTCATCGCCCTAATCTCCTCCAACGCATCCATCTCCACGCCATCTCCCCCTCTCCTGACTCTACCGCCACCCGATTTCTCCAACGCCTTCATACTATCCAACTTTTCCTCCTGCCTCCACCACTCCTCTCTCATTCTCGGCATTCACCTTGGTTTCATCATTGCCACACCTCATAATTCCTCGTCCCGCCACTCTCCATTTCATAATCAGGCCTTTTGCGGATCCGTCAAGAATGTAAGGGCGCCGCGCACAATCGACACTTGATATAAAATATCGAATTCGCGAATCCAAAATATATAAAATCGAAATCGCTGCGAATGCCCAAATTAACTGTCCTTTCGTGCCCTTGACTGCCTCTTTTTTTGCTGTTGAATTTTGCGACCGCGGTTAGAGGAGAGAGGAGCAGGTGGAGCATTTGGGATGGAGAGAGGGGAGCATCATGCGGACGGTGACTAGGTCATACTTTGGGTTTTTTGGAGGGGGGCGGAACTAGATTGGAGGGGGTCGAAGTCGGCTGGATGTATTTTGTTGAGGACTTTGCGTTCTCCCATTTTGATGTTGTTTATTTAATAAGTAGTAGTAAATATCGTCGCTCTTCTTTAATGTAATGATCTAGCTACAGGTTGGTGATGTGTGTTGCTTTCCATGAGTTTATGATTTCATGAGGAGAAGGAGAAGAGTTTTGGAGGGTGGGTAAGAAGAGAAGTAGGTCAGTAAGTGGGTAATATAGATGAGTGTCGAGATAGCATCATCAACTCATAACATCATATAGTATCTCAATACTTAGATTGATGTCCAGGAAATGATGACTACATCGTTTGGGCATGAATCTTGGAAGCACTGCTTATTTGCCTTCAGAGTGTAACTCTTATTTGTATGTTTGTTCGTAGTCTATAGAGAGAGCCAAAAAGTAAGACATCTACGCTCTGTTGCGAGATAGATAGCTTCAAGCAAGCTCAAAGAGTGCAACTGATCGGAATAATCCGTGATGACAGTAAACCTAGATAAATGCCGCCTCTAAAGAGTTATATTCAGAGTTATCTCGTAAACACATCCATCTCTTACGGCCGTCTTATACAAACATTTTGAATTTAGGAATGCCCATGCTGCTGCTTCTGCGTTCTTCTATTCTATTCTATTCTCCAACGATGAGCAGGCTCTCTAACATGGTATCCCACGAACAAATAATAGTGACAAAGGTTTCCTGCTGCTGATTTAAACTGACATGCTTGATTCCTTTGTTGCTTTAGTACTGACGCTTCCTGTTTCCTTCGTTGCTTTTGTGCTTACTGACTTTTCCGACTTAGTCTTGGCAGCTGCAAGTACAGGGATCGGAATGCAATCAAGTTAGTTATCACGACAAGACATTGATATTGAGGAATGGATTACATATAATAAATCACATGTTTTACTCACCCTTGGTTGCCACTGATGATGCCTTCTCAGCTTTAGCGTCTACTGCCTTCGCTGGCCTTTTGAACTACATTATACTATCATCTTCTGATTTCACTGCTTTTGCTTCAACGCTCTTACCTTGGCGGCTTTTGGCGACGCTAGTGGTTGGGCGACTTAGTTTTAGGTTCCTTTTCGGCTTTAGCTTCTTTGGGCATGGATGCTTCCTTTGCGGCTTTTGCAGATGAAACCTTTTCGGCTTTGCATCGGCGCTAAAATATGTAGAGAGAGCAATAATTTGTGAGCACGGATGTTTATAACAAAGCGAAGTCAACATGAAATACAACTTACGTCTTGGATGACTTGGTTGAAGACTTGGCTGCCTTGGCGACACTCATTGCCTTTTCAGCCTTGGTGGAAACGGAAAGGAAACGATCTCCTCTCAATTGGTGGTTGTATGCATCTTGTGCCGAAGCAGTAGCAAGGGCAGCAGCGAAGATAAGGGCAGAAGTTCTCATGTTGTTAAGTGGTAGATGCAAATCTTGTTGAGGATGATGATAGTGTTGATAATGTTGGATTATGAGACGCTGGGTTGCCTTTTTATTGTAGTGGTACAACTTTTTTGACCCACTGTGTTGACAGAAGCCCTTTTTGAGAAAGACACGTCTCATTGGCTCCATCTGTCGGAGGTCTATCTCAGGCCAAAATGACAAACATACGGCACCAAAGTAAAATTTAGTTTTTATTTAGAACGTAGGAACTAAATATAAAGTCGGAGGTCAATAGTCACATATAGCAGGGAATGGCATCACTTTTGAGCTTAACGACAAGCAACGCCAACTCATAAAATTTCTCTGACTCAGCCTTCTTATCATACTACCATACATAACTTACTTTGCGATCATAACGAGGAGTGTGTTACTACGATTCCATAACATAAATAAATATAGGCTTCAGCGTGATCATCTACATCATGTGTGAAAAGAATAACAAATTCAACCCACCTGCACCGCCGACATGTTGGTCGTCTTCTGTTGAGCACATCATCAAGGCGACCGTGTACACCTACATCTGTCATCGATCGATAACCCATGCTATTGACTCGGTCTCTCCCTATTCCACAACAACCTATGCACTAGCCGGAATCTACGCATTATGGATGGTCAAAAGTGAACTCAGACCTAATCTTGAAACGCCTCCAAAGAAAGTTGCCCACCAGGTTATCTCGGCTTCCCAATCCTGCGAGAGATTGAATTCATCCGAACAATTTTCCACCGGTGGCATTATGAAATCTCTCCAAGAAAAACGAACCAAATATGGCACAATCTTCACTCAAAGTTTCTTTGGGGCGACTAGCATTGTAGCTGGTGGGCAAGATGATCTGAATTGGATATTTAATAATGATCGCAAGGCATTAACTGAGGTTGCATGGCCGCCCAACATTGTCATGCTACTTGGACCTGGTGCAGTAGCAAATCAGACGGGAAAATATCACCGCGTACTTCGTAGATTGCTTGAGCCCTACTTTGCTCCACGCTTCGTTACCAATTACCTCAAATGTATGGATGAAACTACATCCGATGAATTGGAAAGTTGGTGTGAGGCGGGAAAATTCCATTCTTCCGAGGTGTTCAAAATGTACGCATTGCGTTTATTTTATGTGTCCGCTTTTGGCAATGTAGATGAAGAAATGATTGCATCTCTACATGACGATTTTAAGCAATGGCTGGGGGGCTTCATGTCCTTGACAACGAAGCAAATTCCCGGTACATCGTTTGCTGAAGCAATGAAGGCTAGAGACCGAATCCTCGACACTGTTGATGTTCTCATTGATAAATTCATGTCGGAGAATCCGGAAGATTCGGAACGAGCTCAGATCACAATCATGGGTCGTCTCATTTACGGAAAAGACAAAGATAATAATCGAGTGATGACTCGTGATGAGATGAAGGATAACATCTTGAATCTTATTTTCGCTGGACATGATACTACATATGCATCTATCTCGACTCTGTTGTATCATCTCAGTGAGAACAAGGATGCAATGGATGCATTAGCAGCTGAAGTGTCGACACTAAGTGATCCGCTGACGGCGGATGAATTGAGGAACGCTCCTGTACTCAATGCATGTATTCACGAGTCATGGAGATGTGATCCTCCCGTCGCAGGTAGTTTTCGAAAGGCTGTCAAGGAGCTTCAGCACAAGGGATACTCGTTTGGTGGCTGGTTCTGTGTTCAATTTATTCCATATTGATGGCAACCACTGATGAGAAGCTGTACAAGTCCCATGAAAAGTTTGAAATGAGACGATTTCTGCCAAAAGATCATCCATTGTATTCTTCTGACATTGATTCTGGTATTGATCCATTTCAAGGCCGATCATCCTATCCCATCTTTGGTGGAGGCACTCATGTGTGTTTGGGCAAGGCATTTGCTCAACTTGAGCTGCGAGTGTTGGCTGCCCGTCTCTTGAAGGGTTACAAAGTGGAAGTACGCAATCCTGAAAAGGTTTATTTCCCAGTAAATGGTTGGAACATCGAGTTTAAGCTTACCAAGAGGAAGAGCATGTAGATAAAGATGTATCGAGCGGATGCACAGGAGGTGTAAGTTGTGTAGGCGTGAATAACTTTAGAACAGCTCGTTTCCTTTCAAATTTAGGTGTTAATAGACTTTTATATGTCCATAGATTTGAACAATGCATCAATTGGGACAAAGGGAAAGTCTAACATTGCTACACACTTGTGATGCTACCATTATTGCTTACACACTTGTGATGCCATTGTCAAACTCTGTTGATTGGGAACTTCTGATGACTCCTTGACAACAACAACTCCAATTGAATGCGGAGGCTACTTACTACAGTTTGCAGCATGCATAGGAACTTAGCGAGGCCTTTGACCTGTCTGTCTGTCACCGCAGAATTTCTCAATGCTATATAGATGAGAACCGAGCGAGACTCTCCGAGAGCCACACAAGCCACAACTTCGGATTTTACACAAGAAGTTGTTGCGTTGATTGCGGTGCGTGAGTCATTGGTGCATTGCTTGCCTACACTTGTTAGCTAATAGTTAGCCCTTTGATCAAGAGCAGCTGAGCAGCAGCTCGCTACACGATACTACTCGGCTAGCAGTCCGTGGCCGTCTCATAACATCAACAACTAAATATCTATTCATAATTGCAATAACCATCTCAACATTCGACATTCACATCATGTCGGCCGCTACCACTACAGAAGAAGCTGCAGCTACGAGCAGCACTCCAAGAGAGCGCGGCACACTGAAGCACACTCTCCCTCGTCGACCAATCTTTCTCATCGGATTAGTATGGGCAGCAAGCGCCACCCTCGCGACAATGTTGTCGCTTCATTCACTTCCGTCCGTCTACGATACCTCATGGCAAATATTTTTTGGAGTAGCCTCTCTCGGATCGGCATCGGCTTTGGTCGGAATAGTCTTTGGGGATTCTCTCTCACACTCACTTGCATTTGGAGCTGCCCTACTCATCGCCCGGTATTGTTCGGGTGCTTCCATAGTGGAGGCGTCGCCACCATTGGTTGTGGCAGCACTGGCCTCAATTCGTGGCACACGTGCAATCATTTCGAATTTGGATTGGGAGTTGATGTTCAGCAGCACCACACTTCATGCATGTTGTCTTCTCCCATTTTTAACGGCGGTATATTTGTTAATTGCGTCTGATTTTAATGTCAAGGCCCCGGGACTGTTCTCCATCACTCCGTCCTGCACAGTGGCATTTATTACTCTTGCCCTCATGCATTATTACAACAAAAATCGAGCACACAAACATGGATATCTGTTAACTTCGGAGATGAAATCACATGCGGTATTTGTTGCCAATGCAATTATTTTGTCGGCATCTTTGATGACACAAGATGAGCCCTTCTATATGGTGATCGTTGTCTTTTTGTTGGGGTCAATGTTTGCACTATTGATGAGTCTCTTCTTTGCTGGAGTCGCGGATTCATGGTACACTGTTGGGTCGGGCCAGTTTCAAATGGTCTCTTTGGATTCAGTGGGCATGATGGTTTACTTCTTTTGGCCTGCGATTATTATTTACTTTCGCTTTGTCGACAAGTATGGAGATTATATTGGGGGGAAATCAATCACCGCATTTGGCTACTTGAAGTCGATGGGTCTCTTAACTGACAGTCCTTTGAAAAGCGGAGATGACATCTTCTCATTCAGCTTTGTGCTTATGCTGGCCATTATTACTGCTGTGGGGGTACCTGTTTTGAATGCTTTGTGTCCATTGGGAGGATATCTTTACTCTCGTGCTTATACTCACGGACAACCTAATACAAAGCAAGTGGCTTTATGCATCAGTTATTCGGATTTACCAAAAGATAGGACAACGCTATGGGCAATTTTGGCAGATAAGAAGAAGGAAGGTCAAGCAACTGCTGTTCTAAACATCTTTGTAACTTTGGAGGATCTGAAGATGCACCCGAGTGAATTGAAGTTGATTGCTGCAAAGGGGCACAAACTCTCATTGGAACCAACTGAATTTATTGGTCTTAGTTTGTTACAAAAGACTGCTGCAACTTGTAACATTGAATTTGCCCACTATGAATACACAGAGGTGCTAGGAGAGGCGCCTGCTTGGCTACTGGCTAAATCAGTTGATGCTATTGGAAGGCACCCGTCACTGTTCCATAAAGCAAGCGATCTTGGTATGAAAGTTGTTTACTGGTCACACTAGTGAAAGTTGCTTCGGGCAAATTAACAAGCCAGCAGAAAGATGTTATTATTGGTGATTGTCAAGACAAAAACGGTGGATCAATTATTTACGTCACATCGGACAATTCTACGAGTAATACAACTGCTCCCTTGTGTGAAGTGGTCGGTATGCTTGATGAGTTCACATTTGAATCTCTGTCTAGTGTTGCAAGGGATGATCCAACAATGATGTTGTAAATGAACCTCACTTTGTAGCGGTGGAATACATTTCACAGAGTAATGAATTCATTCTTGTTCACAAAGTAACTGTTCTTCATATCACTTCTACATTCATCTTGAATTGATGATTTTGTGCCAACAGATCATCACGCATTGCGTGTCTCCTACACATTTATACAAGCATTTAGCTTGATCTAGAGACACCGTCAACACTGATCTTACTCGATGCGTGATAGATTGGTGTGTACATTATCCTTCCCCATTCGTTTCTTGTTGATGACTACAACCTCATCCTTCATGGCGTAGATCACGGATTTGAGTTTGGCTCCGTGCTTGGCACAAATCATCCCCCCATTCGTCAACCATCCTTTTGTGCTTCCTCCATTTTTGTTGCAACGGCATCATCATCTACTATCACCTGTTGCAGTTGCTCTTCCTTCAAACTGGCTTCGAAAAATGAGCTTGCTTCTACACTCGCATCCACCAACACACTTGGATGCAACACAGTGTTCTCCTCTACTCCGTCCACCACAGAATCACCCTTACAACTAAATTTCAATACCCTGCTCCAACCCACTCCCAAATCCTCAATAATTCGATCACACCAATCCAAATTCATCCTCTCAATACTCCTTTCCCTCTCTTCCCTCAACGTCCTCGCTCTAGCCGACGCCACTTCTATCTCTTCCTTGAAAATCCAAACTCATGCAACAACAATCTACGATGCTTCATAGGCAGTGGCTTCCAATGATATTGTGTTTGCCTTTGTTCCACTCGTTGACTTTCAAATTTATCAATCGAATAAGATGACACGAGAATGTTATAGTTCCACCCAAGTTCGAGACCAGGTGAGAACAAAGAGGAGGGATTGTCTGATGGCTGGATTTCGTATTCGCGGATGCTGATTGTGTTGAAATGTACTCGTCTTCTTCTTTTGTTGTGGACGTTGACTGGAGCTGTTGCTTCGTTGTTATGTGTACCTCTCGCAGCGGCTGTGTTAGTGGCGGATTGAGAGCGAAGTCGTCGAAGTATTTTGCTGCTGATTTTGTGTCGTCCAGACTGAGCTCGACTGATGACGCCACGACGTGATGATGGAGATGATGCTGCCAACGACTCTGTTTGGGTTGACACCTTCATGATGCTGCACTTGGGAATGGCCTGCATGATGTTTTTTTTCATGATATTTTGTGATGAGCATAGTATGCGGAGAGTTCTTCTGATCATCTAATAGGAATGTTGCTCTTGCTTGACACGATGCGATGAAAAAAGAGCATCATTATGCAAGAGCAAGGCAAGAGGCAAGAAGTAGCAAGATGATCTTGCATCAGATGGGGTTGTGACAAATAGGATTACTAATTCCAACGTTAAAATGATAAGTATGAGAGCCAGGCTTCTTTCTCTAGCCGGGGGATGTGACATCCTGATTACCGCACCAGCTGCAGCTTTGATGTTAAAACCGGTTCGAGCGGCATGCACAGTCATCATTGTGTGAATCAGGTGAAATAATTGATCACGTGATGAATTTGAAAACGAAATTGCACCAGCCTTTGACGTGAATGAAGCAAGCCAAGCTGGACGTGCAAGATGCCGGGATCATGGAACTTGCCCGAAGACGACGGACGATATTGGCTGTCGATTTCGACATCATCGTCACCATCCCGTCCCTAAAGACGTGCAGCATCGACCAATGGCTGCGAGCTGCTACAACATTTTTCAATTGTAGCGATAATAATGCTGCACACTACTCCTATCAGCCGCCCCATCCCCGTTACCGTAGCTTTACGGCAATTCGAATACTTGTGTAGTCGGGAAGCTGCGATTGTTCTTCCACTGAATGAACGCAGCATCGATTTAGAGATGCTGCGTTTCCTTCTGCTGCTGCTGTGTTCGGGCAATGTGGTCATCTTCCGAGTAAGTTCCGAGCTGAGAGACAGCAGCTGACGTCAACACAACTTCAACTTGAACAGTAGATAAAACGTGTAAATGTCTTTCCCTTCCGGTTTCAGCTGCCTTAGTCACCCTCTAGATCACGTGAAAGTAGTCGTGAAAATGCAATTGCACTGGGATGGGGGAGTGGGAAGTTTGCCCAGGAAATCTCCCGAACGAAGCGGCGGGCGCCGATCAATCATTTTATTTGAGATTTGTTGACACCTACCCGGCACCCTCTCCGAATTCAGGGAAGCAATCACCCACGCGCTGACAGCTGCCATTCATTCTACATGTCAATCGTAGCGAAATAATGCTGTACTCGGTGGTGATAATACCTAGAAGAAGAAATACTAGAACATAACAAATAATAACTTGCAACCATGATGTCCGCCCCGGACAACATCGATGTCAACATCCCCACCGTGAGTTCGGCGGGGAATTTACGACAAATGATGGCAGCGGCAACGATGTCAGCCTCTGATGAGGCGCCTGCTGACATGAATAATAATACTAACAACAATAACAGAAGAGGAGGAGGAACACCATCATCATCATCGTCACCAACGCCTCCTCCATCATCAATACCAATGGAAATCATCAACGGCCATCCCCCTCACCACCTACAGCAGCAATCCAACCAAAATAAAAATAACCAAGCAGACTACTCCGCATGGATGGTGGGATCGACCGAATATCTCGCCAAGGCAGTAGCCGCCTTTACCGCAACTACGGGGGGAGAGAACAGTTGTTGGCTTCCCCCATGGCAAATCAACATTCACGGCAATAATCAAGGAGCAGCGAGTAGTAGTAGTCCAGCTCCCACTGAAAGCACAACTCCATCCCTCAGTGGAACACCACCACCACCACCAACTCCTTCACCAACACCCTCTACATTGGGGGGACTCTCACAACAACATCACATGACACATGCCGCACAAATGCATCCCCCTCTACCCCATCCACCACCTGCTGCTATTACTCACACTCCCTTCATCACCACCACCACCACCGAAACATCACTACTTCAACAACAATACCATTCCACCCTCCTAACCACCCCCACACCAATCGTCGAATCCCTCCTCTCCACAACATGCGAAACACTCAACTTTGACATTGCCGAAATGTGGCTCCGCACCGGCCCCAAAACACATCAACTCACCCACTCACACGTTCGTGCCACTGCATTAGATGAAAGTGTCCGACAACAACTTGTCGATGTGTATTATGGAGAACGATCCAATGAACGTACCCATCGTCTAAGTCCAGCATTGTGCAAACGGGCCAAGGAGGCGGGGGAGGTGGTGTGGGTCACTGCCCAGACACGACATGGCGCCGAGGCTCTCAAGTGCAGTATTAGTGATGTGAGGACTGCGGTGGCTGTACCGGTATGTCATACCGGAGCCGCTGTCAATGTTACCATTATATACTTTTCGATTCGGAGGGCGATTATGAAACCGACTGCGGTGGAGTTTTTGATTCATATGAGTTTGGCTGTGGCGGTGGCTAGTGTGAATGGTTGGCGGAGGATGTTATGGTTGTGGATTCGGAGCAGCCTCCATTGACTATTGGTGGACAACATAATCATCATCATGGTGGTGGTAGTAGTACTGGTAGTAGTGGTGGTGCATCGGGATTATCCGCAGCAGCAGCAGTAGCAGCCACGGCAGCAGCAGCACGATCCAAATTATCCAAATCGTGTTCTCCATCCCCACAACAACATCCCATGATGCATTTACCCAACCGATCCCTCGCATTCCAGGGGAGTGACCCCCGAGCCACACCCCAACGTCTCATCTCCGTCCACAGGTGCACAATTGAATCTCCAATGGGAGAGTTTGCGCAATGTCGAATATTTGACGGATGGGGGGAATAATTGGATACATACCGCTGTATTGCAGGGGAAGTCGGTGGTGGTCAAGACATTAAAGCCAGAGTGTCAAGATGTCGCATTGGCAATTAATGAGATTGAGGGGGAGCTTGAGATACATTCTCGATTGGATCATCCAAATATTGTCAAGTTGATTGGAGCGGGATTCACTCCCCGAGGAGTACGATTTGTGGTGTTGGAACGATTGGATGGGGGGACCTTGACTCAGTTGTTGGGGTATGATACACGTATCCGTGATCGACGACGACGATTTTGGGCGAAGAAGAAGATTAGTTATATGGATGTTTTGAAGTGTGCGAGGAGTTTGGCGGAGGCGTTGGCGTATTGTCATGGGAGGGCGATACCGAATGCTATGGTGTTGCATCGTGATTTGAAGCCTGATAATGTTGGTAAGTTTTTGGATTTGTTTGTTTGTTTTGTATGCCTTGTGGAGCTACGAATAATCAACTGTTATATTAACTTTGCGTCACTTTTGTTGTCAACTCTTTTGCGTAGGATTTACATTGGATGGAACTGTGAAATTGATTGATTTTGGATTGGCACGAACTGTGGAGAATGCAACAATATCCAACGATGTCTACGAAATGAGTGGGGAGACGGGTTCACTCCGCTACATGGCACCTGAGGTAGCGGGCTGCCAACCATACAACCAAAAAGCTGACGTGTACTCATTCGGCATCATTCTTTGGGAGTTGGTTGCGAACAAAAAGCCCTACGATGGGATGAATCGTGATGAATTTTACTCTCGAGTAGTCCATGGAGGGGAGCGTCCAGTAATCAATAATAAGAAGTGGCCAGTGGATTTAATTGAGTTGATGAAGAACTGTTGGGATACGGACATAGCGAAACGTGCCCGATTTCGCGGATATTGTGGATGCGTTGGATGGTATGCTATCCGGGGAGAAGGATGGGCATGGTATTAATAATAACAAAAGAAGAAACCAAGGAAGATGTTTGGTTGCGGCATTGATAGATCGTCACTCTACATGGTTTCTAATACAGGAGAAAAGGAGCGTTGGAGTTAAAGGGAATAGATCTATGGGAGTAACGGCACAAAAGAGAATGATAGATGCATGGCAATGCAGAGGGTATAGGTAGATAACTGTGCAAAATAATGTCATGTAGATAATCCGTTGATATGTTGAATAATTATATGACTCGACATCCTACATCATTAAGTTTACTTCCATAAAGATCATGTCAATAGCAACCAGTCACCGTCAAGTCCTCCATCGTTGTGTATCCATAGCTCTGAAGTCCACTGATCCAAGTCTCTATCGTGAATACCGAAGAGCAATGTTTCTTTCGGTGAATTAGTGAATGAGTCTCGTGGTGACGACTCAGTTAAATACGAGTGCAGTATTTCCATCGACAAATCTCTCGACATTGACGCATCATTTGTTTGGATTGGAATGATGAATAGTTGAGAGTAGTGCATTCCGCCGGTTGACGTAGTGTCGTCCCTAATAAATCCAATGCCTTTCAATCTACTCTCTTCCAACATCTGATGCGTCTTTAGAAATGTGCCGTGTTTGATGTAACCTCTTGCATCCTCGTTGGCAAATTGACACCATGTGAACAGGCTTGTGACATCATCCCATAAGGAATTGATTCTTTTCTTATCGTTATCACCTGCACTCACTATCAAGTCGATGAGCTCACCGTAACGGTGGAAGACTGTATTGTCATTATCCACCAAACACTTTTCGCCACGTTCAAGCAGGTATTCCCTAATTTTTGCCTCCCCATATGACTCTAACTCAATGTCACCATCTGATTTGTTACTATCCTGACTGCCCAAACTTGCAATGAAACTGGTGAACTTCAATAGAATACTCTTGTGTCTTCGCCTGCGCCTTAGGCTATTCGCCATGCCAATAGTTGTTCTAATCGCTCCGACTGCCTCACGATTATCATTTGAAATCAGTAACTCAGTTTGCCCTTCAATGTGATGAATAGTAGCCGCTATCGGCCAGGGATAAACTGTGATAATTTTTAAGTCATTCTTCCGTTCAGAAGTGGCAGAGCTGGTTTTTGAGCTCATTTGTAAGCATAAAATAACGACCAAAGCAATTCCTATTAGTAAGGGCCAAAGAGACATTTTGTGAAAGGCAGATTTAGATTTTGCGTTGTAGGTGGTGGTGGTAGTGATGTTGCCAGCAGCATTTAATTCATCTTTGTGCGTTTCATTATTGCTGTGATGATGGCTATGGCGCTGGCGTAGAAGACTCGACATTTTGCAATGCATTGTAGTTGTAGATTCTACTTCTAATTATTCGATCCACTTCAAAATTTTGATGATGGTACATATCACGAGCCTATCGAGCCCGAATTCCCGAAGAGTGACATTTACTAAATCTTTTCAATACCGCTTCGAAAAGTTTCACTGCCAACCACGCACATGCGCGACGATGGTGAAAATATTCCAAAAAGTTCCGTAGCTAACAACCATAATCCCACAAGAACATCAACCACCAACACATCAATATGCCTTAATCACTCCGCCTTTTTTCACGATGCAATTCTAACGTATACTCCTCGATCAACGTGAGAAAAAAGGCGGAATGATTAAGGTATTTTAACATTACATAATTCAGCGGAACTCTTTGGAACTTCTCGATTATGCTATCGAGTTTGAGGCCCTTCCTTACGGTTGAGAGTTGTGTTGGCATACCATCCACGAAATAGACCTATCAATCCAACCTAATCGCTTCATATGCACCCATTAGTCACCTCTGAGCCACCATGACCGTTATGTCAGTCAGAGTGCCTACACTTACCACTGCTACAATAGAGGAAAATCTACTTCAACAAAACATTATCCGACAGAACATCAACTACCATCACATCAATAGACGCTTTATGCTCGGTTGCACGAGCAATGAGACTCTGCGATATAATCGTCGATCAATGCGCAAAAAGTACAGAGCATCGTGGACGATTTAGTGCCTCTACACTATGCGGAACACTCTGAACTCGAGGTGGTGCTAAACGAGATTCGTATTCGATGTTTGTCTTATACGGTCGCAATATGATGAATGAAGACCCCAGACAACATACAATGGATCCATCTACGACCCAAAGACAATGGAGAAACTGATCGTCGCTGTCATCATCTCGGATAAAGTATTCTAACATATTTCTCATCATATACATAGATCACATTTACGTGCCAATGAATAATATCATCCTATCCCATGTTTGTGTGTTGTAAACCGTCTCATAGACAACCGAAACTCTCAATTTATTATATCAAAAGTTTGGTGCAGTTTGTTTGATCATGATCACAGTTATTTAGAGGGTATATTGTTGCATCTCTATTGGGGTACAAAATCGTGTTCACTGAATTACCTCCCCATCTGGAATTTATTATTTGCTTACGTTGAGGTTGGCTGCGGCTCTTTCCCTTCAATCCAGTCGTTATATGCATATTGATGTACAAGGGTCAGTACCATGTCTTCCTTGTGTCGATAATTACTCCGAAACGATCCATAGTAGAGACGACGGAGTGAAATATCGACGATTTTCGTGGCACCGATGACAACTGCTTTTTCTCCGAGTAAGTGGCAACCATCGTGATACCCTCCATCTCATATGCATATTATGGTATTAGTTACCGATTAGGTTAACGCAATCAATTATAGTCGGTGTATGTGGTGAACTATGGCTACTGGAACGGAGGCCACCATGGTGCGGGTGCAGATGTGGTGAATTTGTTGAGGTTATGTGATAGATGGGAGTCCTTCTTAAAAATGCCAATTCGCGAATATGCCTGTTTGGTAGGGTCGTGCGGTACTCAGGTTTGTTAAAATGTCTCTACGGTACTAATATTAGCAGAGTAGCCGGTGATGAGGCACTCAACCTGGGCGCACGTGGCACTCGACCTGACTTTCACGAGCAGATCGAGCTCTTGTCTTCTCTTACTTCACATGAAACATGAAACATGAATTTGCCGAGATTTGCCGCCTACTTACCTACAACGACACACTGTGGAGACGAGGCAACTATCATGATGTCATCGATGAGCAGCACAGAGCCAATCCTGATCTCAGAGTGGATCCACCGTGCGATTGATGAAGCCGCCCGAACGTCAAAATCATTAAACACAGAAGTATGGTAGCATGGCGGCTGACGTTCACAAATACATGGTGATTTTATGCTCCGATGAGTATTTGCTATCCGCTCTGAGAGTGGCTTATTCACTTGCCGATTGGATTAGCAAAGCTGAAGAAAATGGAAGTGAAATATTGCCGATACCAAGCTCTGATTGGTCGGATGGTATATTATTGTTGCTCAGTTGTACCAGGCAACAAAAATTTGTGCGTCCTCACAGAAAATGGAGTTCAAGAGAATCTCATGAAGCTGAATTCTTGACCTCCTTATTAAATAGCGAAAGAACGTGCGGGTCAAAGTCCAACAATTGCCCCTGAGAATGTTGACTCTGCTTCATAATCATGTAACTGAAATTCTAAAGTGCGTAAGGTGGGCCTCCCTCGGCGAAATTATCTATCCTTGTCACTGTCTATCTAACGTCTACTACCTCCCTCATTACTCACTGAGGCTTCGGGCAAGTCATGGCTGTGTTTGACCGAACGAAAGATCATTTCGGCACTGGAAACGGCGGCACAAATGGGGAGTAGCGATGGATCTAGGTTTGATATTTCATTCGCTTTCGTTGCTATATAATTCACTGTGTTAGGTTCTCTGGAGACGAAGCGAAGAGAGGCTCGACTTATCTGACAAAACGAGAGTGATTTGACGACGCCAAAGCCCATTCGCAATCATCTCCATCTCTCTTATAAGGCAATGAACACACAAACAAAGATGGATGTATCCTTTCAGTCATGCATTCGTCCTTAGTAATCCTTAGACTAGATCTCTTATCCCAATCTTCTAACATACTAGGTTGATCTGAATCAACTCCTCAAACAAGTTCATTTCTTCCTTTGTGTCGTTTCTACGTTTCGATCATTGTAATTGTATTGGAACACTCAATCAAAGGGCACAGACGAAGCCGCATCTGGCAGACTAAAAATGACTACAATCGACGATAAAATGTAGATTGAGAGTGCAGGGGAAGTTACACGCCTCGGCTTGTTGCATTCGCTCTCTCTGTAGTTTGATCTTGTCCTCAACAAGCTCTTCCCTCTTATTTTTCTCGTTGAGACGTGTCTCTTGTTTTGCTCCACTCGGGATGCCCACCAAAGCTCCATTTCACCCTCCTTCGTTCTGCACCAGATGCAAGCTACTTGTGCTTACATAATATTTCCCGTCGTTTCCACCATCACCGTTGGTCCGTCGCGTCTCAAAGTCGTGAGACAGTTGTAATGGCACGCACCCCTTTGCACTCGGTTAGCGACCAGTCACAAGCGTGTTGATGATGTTTGACAACTCCAGACGAGTCTTAAACTTCACCGAACAACTGATAGCTAGCTCATTCATCGCCCCCTTCGCCTCAGCCTGCACAGTGCACAGCCTCGACAACGACCGGCCGATTAGGTCCATTGTGACATCGTAAAGGTGTCTGAGATAGTCTGTGACCGAATATACGATGATCTAAGCTTTTATTCTTATTAATAATGGTACTACACTCCTAATGAAGCCACACGAGATGATTGTAAAAGACAGGAGTTTGAATGCAGCTGCAGTAGGAGTGAAAGAGGAATGTATCATTCCGTCAACGGTAGGACAAGGAGCAAAGTAAAGATGGATTTCTCGTGACATTCCTTTCGGTATTCAAATGAAATAAGCTTAAACATTTATATTTAGCGTTTAAACAATGGGATGGATGTTGGTAGGGGGCATACTAGATTCAATGCAATTCGACCGCTCTTGTTTTTGCTTCCAGTTGATGCAGTCCTTCCATTTTCGTTTGTACTCCCAGCAGAGACCATATTGACATGGATCTCCGCTGCATTGATGCAAGTTACATCTACATCTTCGGCTACACTGTAGCAGGCTTCGACGGCAGTGATTTCATTCTTGTTATTGAATATATTTGTCCAGCCTGATGTTGGGGTTGGGGATATTTGGTTTTTCAAGGTTTTGTCATATGCTTTAAACCACCGCTCCGAGTTGTCTTCATCCCTGATTACATACTCTGTCTCATTCAATGTTTCGATGAGGATGCATAGAGTTTTGGTCTCGCAATTCCAGTCAACCCATGCTTGTGAGAACTGGATCTTGGATGAATCTCCGGCTTCATACATGGGCACGCCAAGTTTGGAAAGATCCCATTCATTGTCGCCGATTTCTCCATCTGTTGCACTAATGAGACCATTGTTGCCTGTGGGGGCTACGTAGCTATTTTCGTTCTCTGTTGAACTGCAGGTAGTTGATCTGATAGGAGGTTCACGCTCCTGCGATGCACTTAGAACAGATGACGGCTGACCTGACGAAGACGGGCTCAACGATGGCTGGGATGACGGTGCGGCTGATTGAGATGGAGTCAAACTAGGATTTTGACTTGGATTTGGCGAACGTGAAGGCTGTTTTGTTGGTGGAGGAGTTATACCGTCATTAAATTTGGTTGGCTTTTGTGTAGCTGCACTTGATGGAGGTGGAGTTATCGCTTTTGATGGAGAATTGGTAGGGTAAGATGTTCTCAAACTCGGCTGAGAGGACGGCTCACTTGACAACGAAGGCGATGCACTTGGCACAGATGACGGCTGACCAGACGAAGACGGGCTCAACGATGGCTGGGATGACGGTGCGGCTGATTGAGATGGAGTCAAACTCGGCTGGGAGGACGGCTCACTTGACAACGAAGGCGATGCACTTGGCACAGATGACGGCTGACCAGACGAAGACGGGCTCAACGATGGCTGGGATGACGGTGCGGCTGATTGAGATGGAGTCAAACTCGGCTGGGAGGACGGCTCACTTGACAACGAAGGCGATGCACTTGGCACAGATGACGGCTGACCAGACGAAGACGGGCTCAACGATGGCTGGGATGACGGTGCGGCTGATTGAGATGGAGTCAAACTCGGCTGGGAGGACGGCTCACTTGACAACGAAGGCGATGCACTTGGCACAGATGACGGCTGACCAGACGAAGACGGGCTCAACGATGGCTGGGATGATGGCTTTGCCGATTGAGAAGGTCTTAAACTAGGATGTTGAGTTGGAGAACGAGATGGCTCTCTTGTTGGTTGTGGGGTTGTTCCGTCATTATCCTTGGTAGGTTTTGATGTCGATAATATGGTTGGAGAATTGGATGGGTTGGATGTTGGTAGGGGGCATACTAGATTCAATGCATTCGACCGCTCTTGTTTTTGCTTCCAGTTGATGCAGTCCTTCCATTTTCGTTTGTACTCCCAGCAGAGACCATATTGACATGGATCTCCGCTGCATTGATGCAAGTTACATCTACATCTTCGGCTACACTGTAGCAGGCTTCGACGGCAGTGATTTCATTCTTGTTATTGAATATATTTGTCCAGCCTGATGTTGGGGTTGGGGATATTTGGTTTTCAAGGTTTTGTCATATGCTTTAAACCACCGCTCCGAGTTGTCTTCATCCCTGATTACATACTCTGTCTCATTCAATGTTTCGATGAGGATGCATAGAGTTTTTGGTCTCGCAATTCCAGTCAACCCATGCTTGTGAGAACTGGATCTTGGATGAATCTCCGGCTTCATACATGGGCACGCCAAGTTTGGAAAGATCCCATTCATTGTCGCCCGATTTCTCCATCTGTTGCACTAATGAGACCATTGTTGCCTGTGGGGGCTACGTAGCTATTTTCGTTCTCTGTTGAACTGCAGGTAGTTGATCTGATAGGAGGTTCACGCTCCTGCGATGCACTTAGAACAGATGACGGCTGACCTGACGAAGACGGGCTCAAAGATGGCTGGGATGACGGTGCGGCTGATTGAGATGGAGTCAAACTAGGATTTTGACTTGGATTTGGCGAACGTGAAGGCTGTTTTGTTGGTGGAGGAGTTATACCGTCATTAAATTTGGTTGGCTTTTGTGTAGCTGCACTTGATGGAGGTAGAGTTATCACTTTTGATGGAGAATTGGTAGGGTAAGATCTTCTCAAACTCGGCTGGGAGGACGGCTCACTTGACAACGAAGGCGATGCACTTGGCACAGATGACGGCTGACCAGACGAAGACGGGCTCAACGATGGCTGGGATGACGGTGCGGCTGATTGAGATGGAGTCAAACTCGGCTGGGAGGACGGCTCACTTGACAACGAAGGCGATGCACTTGGCACAGATGACGGCTGACCAGACGAAGACGGGCTCAACGATGGCTGGGATGACGGTGCGGCTGATTGAGATGGAGTCAAACTCGGCTGGGAGGACGGCTCACTTGACAACGAAGGCGATGCACTTGGCACAGATGACGGCTGACCAGACGAAGACGGGCTCAACGATGGCTGGGATGACGGTGCGGCTGATTGAGATGGAGTCAAACTCGGCTGGGAGGACGGCTCACTTGACAACGAAGGCGATGCACTTGGCACAGATGACGGCTGACCAGACGAAGACGGGCTCAACGATGGCTGGGATGACGGTGCGGCTGATTGAGATGGAGTCAAACTCGGCTGGGAGGACGGCTCACTTGACAACGAAGGCGATGCACTTGGCACAGATGACGGCTGACCAGACGAAGACGGGCTCAACGATGGCTGGGATGACGGTGCGGCTGATTGAGATGGAGTCAAACTCGGCTGGGAGGACGGCTCACTTGACAACGAAGGCGATGCACTTGGCACAGATGACGGCTGACCAGACGAAGACGGGCTCAACGATGGCTGGGATGACGGTGCGGCTGATTGAGATGGAGTCAAACTCGGCTGGGAGGACGGCTCACTTGACAACGAAGGCGATGCACTTGGCACAGATGACGGCTGACCAGACGAAGACGGGCTCAACGATGGCTGGGATGACGGTGCGGCTGATTGAGATGGAGTCAAACTCGGCTGGGAGGACGGCTCACTTGACAACGAAGGCGATGCACTTGGCACAGATGACGGCTGACCAGACGAAGACGGGCTCAACGATGGCTGGGATGACGGTGCGGCTGATTGAGATGGAGTCAAACTCGGCTGGGAGGACGGCTCACTTGACAACGAAGGCGATGCACTTGGCACAGATGACGGCTGACCAGACGAAGACGGGCTCAACGATGGCTGGGATGACGGTGCGGCTGATTGAGATGGAGTCAAACTCGGCTGGGAGGACGGCTCACTTGACAACGAAGGCGATGCACTTGGCACAGATGACGGCTGACCAGACGAAGACGGGCTCAACGATGGCTGGGATGACGGTGCGGCTGATTGAGATGGAGTCAAACTCGGCTGAGAGGACGGCTCACTTGACAACGAAGGCGATGCACTTGGCACAGATGACGGCTGACCAGACGAAGACGGGCTCAACGATGGCTGGGATGATGGCTTTGCTGATTGAGAAGGTCTTAAACTAGGATATTGAGTTGGAGAACGAGATGGCTCTCTTGTTGGTTGTGGGGTTGTTTCGTCATTATCCTTGGTAGGTTTTGATGTCGATAATATGGTTGGAGAATTGGATGGGTTGGATGTTGGTAGGGGCATACTAGATTCAATGCTATATTACCGCTTCCGTTTTTGCTGCCAGTTGATGAAGTGTCTCCGTCTGCGGTGGGACTTCCAGCGGGGACCATATTGACATGGATCTCCGCTGCATTGATGCAAGTTACATCTACATCTTCGGCTACACTGTAGCAGGCTTCGACTGCAGTGATGTCATTCTCGAGATTGACTATATTTGTCCAGCCTGAAGTTAGGTCAATTTGGCTTCTCAAGGTTCTGTCATATGCTCTAAACCACCGCTCCGAGTTGTCTTCATCCCTGATTACATACTCTGTCTCATTCAATGTTTTGATGAGGATGCATAGAGTGTTGGTCGCGCAATTCCAATCAACCCATGCTTGTGATTTCTGTATCGCATTTGCTTTCCCTGCATCTCCGGCTTCATACATGGGCACGCCACATTTGGAAAGATCCCATTCATTGTCGCCGATTTCTCCGTCTGTTGCATTAATGTCGCCATTGTTGCCTGTAGGGGCTACGTAGCTATTTTCGTTCTCTATTGAAATGCAGGTAGTTGATCTGATTGCGGGTTCACACTGCTCGAGCTCGAGTCCACGTGTCAGGAGATTGCCACTGCCACTGCCACGGAGATTTCGATGAGTTTGCATTTCCATGCGATGATAGGGAGACGACGACGCCGACACGGATGTGATGCTAATGATGAGTGCGAGGGAGGGAAAGAGGCGTAGTTTCATCATTTTGGCAGAAGTATGAGTGGATTTATAGTTCAACTTGCAAGTTGTCGTTGTGCACTAGTGTGTTATAATAATAAATTATGTTTCTGTGTTGTGTTGTGTTGTGTTGTGTTGTGTTGCGTTGTGGCGTCGTGGTGGTGTGTGCGTGGCGTGGTAAGTTGTGGGGGATGGAAGAGTTGTGTATGCAGCATTTGAATGTCGTACCATAGTCGTAACCGGTATTGCTTCTGGGGCATTTGCTCTAATGTGGGGTCACAGGGAATCTGGGTTAACCCTTGCTCTGCGCTTCGCCCCGAAAATGCTAGGAAAAATGACCGCCCCGAGAACCTCTCGGTTTGTCGTGTGGTACTGCTGCTGGCTCGGGGGGTCACAACCCCGCCGGTCATTTTTTGCTTCATGGCTAATAAGTAGCTACGAGTACGGGTAGAAGAGAAGACTAAATGACCACGAGCCATCACACCGAAACCACTCGTTATCTTATATTTGTCGTGTGGTACTGCCTTCTCTTGGGGGTCACGCTGGCTTTATGCTTTTTTTCTTGGGGGTCACACTGGCTTTATGCTTTTTTCTTGGGGGTCACGCTGCCAGTCATTTTGTTAGCTTAGATGAGGAGGGGGGATCCCGTACGTAGAACCATACTAATTCCTACAAGTAACAGATTTGTCCACCGGGACGATTCTGAAAGTTACCATAGTAACCATGCAGTGAGGGCAGTGGCCGCCAGTTGATTTCCTGATGTTACTCAAGTAACAATCCCACGGACTCGACTTGGTGTAGAACGTTTTTCTTTAGAGAGACAGCCATCTGAAAAATAAGACGGTAATCAGCCTCATTTGTTCAAGTAACACAAGTCTACGAGGCCTGGTATGATTCTACGTAGGAACTCTGCCGTCGCGAACGCATTGGCTGTTACTCAAGTAACAATCTCGCGGACAGGGTCGGATCCCCCCTCCTTTTAGATGGCAGGTTTTGTCTCCTCGGGTTGAACTCCACCCAGGGGAAATTTTCCGTATGTCAACCTGTGTGAGAGATCAGGAGAGAGTGAGCAGAAACCTACTATGACAGTAGAGTAGGGACAAGGTGAATTAATGAAGGTATTGCAAGATCGACAAATTAATAGGAATAGTAGATAGTGACGACGCAGTTGGTTCATCTCCTTCCAAACACTTCTCTTCCTCACACAACAAATTGATAATTTAGGTATGCTTCTTCCGCCAGAGCCAAAGATTGCTGCCAGAGATTGCTTTAAATGCTCCTATTGCAAAGAGTTTACCTAAAAACAATAAATCTAATAAATGTAAATGTCCTAAAATGTGTATTAAAATGTGTAAAAGTGTATTGTACAGCAGTCTTGTAAAATGTGTAATAAAAGTGTGAAGCAAGTAGTAATGTGTGATCTTGACTTCTTGACAATGATTAACACGTATCAAAATGGTGCCGTACAGCCTGTCAGCGTGCCAAGTGGTGAGAGTGTTCTGTGCTGTAATGCGGGCCCTCGGGGCCTCTCCCATTATGTTTCTGGGAATTGTTTTTCTTACAGGGTATCCGACTGTAAAGTTGCTCTGCAATGCTATGTCATTCTCTCTTCTCTTAGTCTTTTGCTAAATTGGCTAAGTGTGCTCGCCCCCCGCCCCCTCTTCGGTTTTGCGCGCCATCCACGTCGCTTCTCAAAGATTTTTTGGAGTTTCTCCGAGCTCAGCAGCCACACAAAACAACCATGTTGTGATGGCATGTTCCGTGCGCCTACAAGGCAACCACTGGGAGTTAATTAGTGGTCAGCACGTGTATCTTGATCCCATCGCCACGGCGCAGCGAGTGATATGCGGCGATTTCAACGTATCAAGCTAGTTGATATGATCTACGGCTCTACATATCGCCGGCGATGTATCGACACGACAATGAATAGCCACCGAGTTGAAGGGTGGGGGAGTGCCATTAGAATACAATTATTTTGTCATGCAGCCAACATCAAACCACAAATTATTTGGATTCGGTCGATCGCCTTCATTCTTCCACCACCCTTAACAGCATGGCACAACAATTGCCTGCATGACGACATCGCAAATGCACACCACACATCCTCACACATCTCTATCAAGAGGAGTATGTGCCGCAATAGATATTTGGCAATCCACATCTTTTATCGGAGGAGTAGTGGATAATAATGATACGCATAAAACGAGTGTGATGATGAGATTAGATTAATTAAGTGACGGCAACAAATAACAATTAACATCGGTCGAATGCCATCTTTTCAACGCATGAAACAAAAGCAGCGGCAGCGCAGCAAGAGCAACAGCACCAACGTGCAGCAGATGTACATGTCACCCTTACGGATAAAGCAATCACCAATGGCTTAGCAATGTCAGAAAGGGAGAAAGAAAACCAACACCGCTGGCTCAAAATGCAAGCTAAACACGCAGCAATTCAAGTAAGATTGGAAACGCTGATCATCGAAACCAACAGAGGAGGATCACATCCAACTCCAACAAAGCGTGGGGGGAGAACCGCGGGGGGAGAGGTCAGAAGGGATTACTATCAGCTTCCGCCAATTTACCCGGCAACGCTGATCATCGAAACCAACAGAGAAGGATCACATCCAACGTCAACAAAGCTGTGGGGAGAAGCGTGGGGGGTTCTGGCCTCCGCGCAATAAAACCAGAAACTGGTTTTTTCTGGGCGAATAGTGGCATGAGAGAAGAGACTAACATTTATTTATCTGAGAATTAAACCGGCGACCGGTTTATTAGTATCTGGCGAATACAAGTGGCATGAGAGAAGAGACTAACAAAAACGCTTCGACGAACACTCACTCGAACAACCAAGTCAACTAAATTACTGAACCGCCACACTGTCATGCAACAATTAGCCATCACTATCGAACATCATTTTCAGGCAATCCGCCATTCCAAGCACGCAACAATAACAGCAGCAACAACAGCAGAGCGCACAGATCTGTGTCACACTTGCAGATGCATCTAGCATCAACAGCTGTGACATATTTGCAAGACATGCATTTTTCCAGCCAGCGGATAAGTGAAAGGAAGAAGCAAGATTGCCACCACAATGCTTGAGATGCAGTCGAAACTCCATCAAAACATATCAATTTGACTGATTTCGAGAATGCGGACCATCTAAACCACCCATCTTTCCGGTATCTCTTTCTCGAAATGAGGGATATAGCCAAATAAAAAGTGGTTTTAAGCCAGGTACTTCTCGCTTTCTATGTAGGAATCACTACAAAACCTACGCCGGTATGGTCTACAGAGCCTCTACGTGTCTTCCAAGATTTAAATCTCCTAAATCCTTCGTTACTAATTCCTACGTGGTTTCCTGTAGAATGGAGTTGGCTCGTTTTGGCTCAAACCCTGTATATGGAATTGGAGGCACCTCCGGTTCCCCGGACTCCGCTTTGCTGCATCTTCCCGGGGCCCCGAGGGCTGATTACTATCTGTGTGGAGTGTTGTCAGACATTTAGTTCCACAAAACTAAGACTCGCAGCATAAGTAGTACGGACACAAGCCAATTTGGTGTGCAAATTGACCAAGCCCCCATGTATACTACTTCCAGTTCAAGTCTTTTTTCTGTCTAGAGAGTGATCTTTTCTCTCTTTTCACCTAGCCAAGTGCTATAGATACGTGCACCGATGTATTTGCACGAGTTTTGCGTACCGGAGCACAAGTGTGTATTCTTGAGTGCCGTGTGCAGTATTCTGCCGCTCACGTGGGCCCGGTAGGGTTCGCACGTAGGCAGAATACTGCACGAGGCCGAGAGAGTATGCACGAGTTGTCACATTTCTGGAGGTTCAGATATGTGGGTACGTTACAGATACGTTACATAGGGGTATCGAGATTACTTATGTACTCTGATCCCAATAAGTGGGAAAGGTCCCATTTATCATCCGCATGTCAAATGTCGAGCATCTCGTCGATTTGACCATCAACCATCGAAATCCAATGATCTCAGTGTTTGATTAATTAAGAATTTGTATTTACTACTACCAACTGAACAGCGGCATGGCTTTGCCGCCACCGTACTTCTTTTATTACATCTCGTAGTCTGGGTGGAGCGTCATAATAGCGATGGGCATGCAATAGCCTCCCGTCCACGTTCGGGATAACATCCAAGTCTACCTTTGCGCGAAGCGGAAACTTAACACCTCACATCCAACCGACGATTGCTACGAAACCGCACCATCGAGGAACAAGCAAAGTAAATCCCTTCCCACTGTAATCTTGCTGTCATCTAACAGATTAACAGTCTCGTGTTTCCTGCCTACTGATCAAGGACCATCGAAGAATAATATCTTAAACGGCATCTCCTACTTTGTTGTAGCCGGAAAGATATTTTTGGACACCGATTCCAGTCTGGGCCGTCACACGCATATCTCTAGAGTATTGTGTGAATAGAAAGTGGTGGTTATTAGACGGTGACGTCAATATCCAACAAAGCCACGAGTAGCTCATCCAAACTGAGAGACACCCGTGAAAGTCATTACAAAAGATGACGGGAAAGTTGTTGTTCCCCGTATATACTAGCGATGCTAATGAAGACTCGATGCCAAGGGAGTATGGAGTTGATACCACCAAATTGCCTACCATTAGTTCCGTCGGCGGTGAACTACTAGGTGTAGATACCAACATGGAAGCTGATATTAGGCGCCGTAATAAATTTCGGACGAACCATTTCATGCTGCAGAGAGATGGGGAGATTTTGAGTGAGTTGAGGATTGCGTCCATGACTATTAACGATGATTGTGGTCCAGATGAGGAGCCGGGTTCTACCCAACATCACACGTCGGAGATTGACTACGGTCTATCTATCAACCAACCTATCAACTATCATGCATCTGCAGCGTATACCACCGACATTGCTGGACTTATTTATGGGAGAGCCTATGGAGGTTTAGCCAATTCAAGGGGAATGAGATTAATCGGCCCTCGGGGCCCCGGAAAGATGCAGCAAAGCGGAGTCCGGGGAACCAGAGGTGCCTCCAATTCCATATACAGGGTTTGGGCCAAAATGGGCCAACTCCATTCTACAGGAAACCACGTAGGAATTAGTAACGAAGGATTTAGGAGATTTAAATCTTGAAGACACGTAGAGGCTCTGTAGACCATACCGGCGTAGGTTTTGTAGTGATTCCTACATAGAAAGCGAGAAGTACCTGGCTTAAAGCCGCTTTTTATTTGGCTATATCCCTCATTTCGAGAAAGAGATACCGGAAAGATGGGTGGTTTAGATGGTCCGCATTCTCGAAATCAGTCAAATTGATATGTTTTGATGGAGTTTTCGACTGCATCTCAAGCATTGTGGTGGCAATCTTGCTTCTTCCTTTCACTTATCCGCTGGCTGGAAAAATGCATGTCTTGCAAATATGTCACAGCTGTTGATGCTAGATGCATCTGCAAGTGTGACACAGATCTGTGCGCTCTGTTGTTGTTGCTGCTGTTATTGTTGCGTGCTTGGAATGGCGGATTGCCTGAAGATGATGTTCGATAGTGATGGCTAATTGTTGCATGACAGTGTGGCGGTTCAGTAATTTAGTTGACTTGGTTGTTCGAGTGAGTGTTCGTCGAAGTGTTTTTGTTAGTCTCTTCTCTCATGCCACTATGTATTCGCCAGATACTAAATAAACCGGTCGCCGGTTTAATTCTCAGATAAATAAATGTTAGTCTCTTCTCTCATGCCACTATTCGCCCAGAAAAAACCAGTTTCTGGTTTTTATTGCGGACGGAGCTTCTGGCCTCCCGCCCCCACGCTTCTCCCCACAGCTTTGTTGACGTTGGATGTGATCCTTCTCTGTTGGTTTCGATGATCAGCGTTGCCGGTTAAATTGGCGGAAGCTGATAGTAATCCCTTCTGACCTCTCCCCCCGCGGTTCTCCCCCCACGCTTTGTTGGAGTTGGATGTGATCCTCCTCTGTTGGTTTCGATGATCAGCGTTTCCAATCTTACTTGAATTGCTGCGTGTTTAGCTTGCATTTTGAGCCAGCGGTGTTGGTTTTCTTTCTCCCTTTCTGACATTGCTAAGCCATTGGTGATTGCTTTATCCGTAAGGGTGACATGTACATCTGCTGCACGTTGGTGCTGTTGCTCTTGCTGCGCTGCCGCTGCTTTTGTTTCATGCGTTGAAAAGATGGCATTCGACCGATGTTAATTGTTATTTGTTGCCGTCACTTAATTAATCTAATCTCATCATCACACTCGTTTTATGCGTATCATTATTATCCACTACTCCTCCGATAAAAGATGTGGATTGCCAAATATCTATTGCGGCACATACTCCTCTTGATAGAGATGTGTGAGGATGTGTGGTGTGCATTTGCGATGTCGTCATGCAGGCAATTGTGGTGTGCCATGCTGTTAAGGGTGGTGGAAGAATGAAGGCGATCGACCGAATCCAAATAATTTTGTGGTTTGATGTTGGCTGCATGACAAAATAATTGTATTCTAATGGCACTCCCCCACCCTTCAACTCGGTGGCTAATCATTGTCGTGTCGATACATCGCCGGCGATATGTAGAGCCGTAGAACATATCAACTAGCTTGATACGTTGAAATCGCCGCATATCACTCGCTGCGCCATGGCGATGGGATCAAGATACACGTGCTGATCATTATAACTCCCAGTGGTTGCCTTTTAGGCGCACGGAACATGCCATCACAACATGGTTGTTTTTGTGGCTGCCGGAACTCAAAAAAATCTTTGGGAAGCAACGTGGCGCGCAAAACAAAAGGAGGGGGCAGGGGGCGAGCGCACTAAGTAAAATTTAGCAAGAGACTATGGAAGAGAAGAGAAAATGACATAGCATGGACTGAGTCTGGTCTCCAAAAAAGTGCACGCCCGGCCTTTTTCGCACAAATTTTGGCCAACCAATTCTTGCCAAAAATTTCCTCGCGCCAAATATCATCCATCAAACCAGCCTTGTCGTGCACAAAGATCACCACCGACACTCTGCCGCTATTCATGCTTACCACATTGATCAACCGGAATAATTAATAGTTTCTTCTACTTATATAATACAATGGGTGTTTCCAACGGCGGCAAAGCGATGTACCGCATTAAGGACCTGACGAGGGCCGAGTTTACGAGCATCGTAAAGAGGATTGGCTAAGGCAGAAAAGATGCAACACGCAACAATTGTAGTTGATGTCAGCAACCTCTTGTTTGGAGTGAGCTCGAAGGTGAAAGCAGTAGCGGAATATCTTTTTGAAATGGCTGGCAGCGGTTTAACTATTCGTCCTGTGTGCGATAAATAATATCAGACCAAGTGTGAAGCAAGCAACAAATAAGCGTCGAGCTCAAAGAGAAAAGGCACGCTCAGAAGAAATTGTGCTGCGTCTCGAGAGGTCCGTGTATTGAAAAGAAGACTCCATCAAGAATCTCTAACTGAACAGGAGCGGTCGGATCTCGTAGAAGAGATTGGGGCAACTGGAAAAGAAACGTAGACGAAAAGAAACTGCATCAAACGCTCCTACCCAAACAAACTTTAATGAGGAGTTGGAGAGAGAATTGGATTTATTGAGTGCTAAATCAATTAATGACGCAGGCGGGTCTGTTCTAAAAGTTGTAAACTGCCGAATGCCAAGCTGATTTGTATATGGCACGCCAGATTCAGATTAAAGAAGCAGTGATGGTATTATCAACCGATGCAGACATACCAACGCTTACGGGCGACTGCTGCATCTCCATCAACGGATTTTCCCAAACGAAGATTGAGCTGGTCAGTACATCAAAGGTCACGCTAGAGAATGCCATGTCGCACGTTATTAGAGACAAAGGATCTAAGGCAAAACTTGTAGACGCAGAACAACCCATCTTTGAGAATGTTGTTGATAATCGATTGCGGGCAATGATGATGTTGATTTGTGGCTGTGATGTGTACTGTCCCGGTCTCAAAGGTACTGGAATAGCAACAGTGTCGAAACACATCAACACTTTTAAAGAGACTTCGGATGATCCGCAAAATGAAACAAAGTTGTTTGAGTATCTGCTAGAGATCATGAAGAAGGAGTTTAAGCCGCGCCTGAAGGAACAAAATCATGAAGAATCAGCTGATGAAGAGGCAAGGAAAGTTGTACTCACCTACATCGATGCACTCGTATTTGAGCCAACAAATGCAATAAATGAAGAACGGACGTACCTCGTTGATGCTCCCAAGGAACTATCTCAGTATTGCAAAGATTTTGCCGCATCTGACACAAAGATCATTCCGGGGCCAACAATTTTGGAGTGTAAAAGGCGTAGGAGGGAAAGCGCATCCGTTCCTCGCTGCAGACGGACATGGTACTTGCGCCAAGTGCAATCACACTGTTTTGCTCCTATTGTCAAGGAACTCTTGGTATGGATACTAGCGCTTATTGTTTTGTTGTGTGCTGCTACGGAATCTCTTGTCCCTACATTGGAAACAGAAGCGCCCGAGGATGCGGTCCAAGCTAAACCGCACGAAATTGCTAAATGACGGCTTCGCTGGGGCCAAAGACCTGGACAGTGACGAGGTTGAGGATGTCTTTGAAGCATTAGAGTTTATGAACAAATATCGAAATGAAAGCATGGACGAAGATAATGTGCCATTTCCTTTGTATGCATCAAATGCAATGGATGACGAAGTTGGGTACCGCTTATTGAAGCGCTGTGTCCGACATGCACTGGATAGCAAGTGTCCATCGTTGGAAGACAAAACTGCAACTCTTATTTTACATGGTGAGGACATAGGCCTTCGTATTCACTCAGACATTCCGGCATCGATGAGGAAGGGGGTAGTCTACAAGCCAGGCGTTGCCTTCACAGAGACTGACGTGCTTTGTTGCCAGTGCACTTGTCACTGTGGATCACAAGATGATGAGCGGGTAGTATGTGTACACAACTTCCCATTGATATTCCTTTTGATGCTGCTGCTGATGGATGCTCTGGCAGAGAACATTCTATTGGAGCTTGCTGCATGCATGAGGTCAAATATTTGGGACACGGCAGTCTGGTCAGATGATGAGGTGAAGAGTATGAAGCAATATGTTGTTACATTAGCGGAAGCTGCCGGAGAAGACATGACTTCAGTCAATTTGGAGGAAACCTCGATTGTAGACTTGCTAGAAAAGTTTGAAACTGGAACTCAAGGGAGAAAGGAGTGGAAGCAGCGCTGCAAGTCGAAGCCCAAGCCTGGTGATCACTGCTCTATTGTGGATATAGGCAAGTTTGAATCAACAGCAACCGAAGCGAAGAAGCGGACTAGTCGGCCAAGCCAGAAGAACCCACTACCTTGCGACTCATTGGATGTGAACGACGAGACAGATGTTCCTGCACATCGTGAGGAAGATGCCAGCGGTGATCCGAACTATATTGACATAGAACTACTCATTCAAGCTTCTGGGTGTGGCAAAGTCCTACAGAGTAATCCAATAGGGTGGGAATTGATAAGGATGAGATCCCGTAAGCAAAGAGAATGCCTTCAAATTGACACTAGTGAAATCATATCAAAGAATAACAAATTTACCAAAGATTGGGAGGAAGCCTTTCGAGTTGCACGGAAGAGAACATATCGCTCCCAGTGATACGCAGATGGACAACCTTCAGAAGAGGCAGCACATTGATTTATCTTCAAATCCAACTCCCACGCGTGTTGTGACGCCAACAGACGAGCTTGTCCAAGGTCCATCTCCAGTAACCCCCTCGCCGCCAAAGAAACGCATCCGCAGACCTGGTTGTGAGTTGCCATCCCGCATGATACCCATTACACCTACTGAGCAGACGGAACAAAAAGCCAAAGAAGAAGATCGGCATTAAATGCTGTAAGCGTGGATGCAATAACAACAGAAGAGATAATCCTGCCGTGAAGTTCCACCTTGTTACTTCACCCAAGAATCCTCCAAAAAGCAGCAATCCGAAAAAGCAAAGTCTTATCAATAATGCCGGAGCCGTGTTGTTGCGTCAAGAGTTAATGGATAGAGCATTGGGGCCGAGCAGTCGGAATGACACCACAAGGAAATGCTACATTTGCGATGAGCACATCTTTGAACAAGTATCGAAGTCAACATCTGTCAAATTGAAAGATGATAAATCGATTAACGTCACGTTCAAGCTCGTCGTGCCAGTAGGAGCAGGTCCCAAGTCGACTCTATCGCACCCAACGACATTATCACTTGGAACTGGGAGGGATCGCAGCATTAGGAAGAGACTGGAAGGCAAAGACGATGAAGACGACGAAGAACAGATTGATGAGTGGGCGCTATGCGTACAACAAATGTCAGAACAAGTCAGCACCGAGAAGGATATCACTCCAATCAATCCAGCTGTTGCAGCAGCAGCCAATATACCACTCAAAAAGGGTAACGCCTCTGAATTCATTTGCGATGGGAAACCTTTCTTTCATGCAACGCCAGTTACTACGACTGCTGCAGCGAAAGCGAGGAAGACCGATCAACCACCTACAGTACAACCCGGTAGAGTCTCTGATAGCGAAATAAAGAGGAGAACAGGCTTTCCAAATGAGAAGACGATGTTGTCATATATAATTGTGGCATGCAATGGCGACATAAACACAATGAAACAGAGGCAGACTTCTCTCACCTGGTACGAGGAGTGGTTTATGGTGTTTGAGTATGTGTGGAATCGATCACTCACCAGGCTTCAAGATTTGAGCAAAGCATATGGCGACGTGAATAAAACAGATATACTTCGAATACTTGATGCGAAGTTAGATATTTGTTGGAACGCTCGAGAAAACTGGCCCATGTTTGCATCGTTTGAAGAAGATAAAGCACTTCAGAAGAAGAAGTGGGCTAGTAGATATGATGGGATGCGCCCTGTCATGTGGGATATGACCAACATTTCCGCATATGCTTTTTTCAAACGCCGACTGGCAGCGGTTGACTTACAGTTCTTACTACAATGAGAATTGTTTCAAATCCGGCGTATTCTGTCAACCGTGTGGATGGATGGGCGTCGTGGATCTTTGGACTGGAGGCGTGAGTGATTCTGACTTCAATCGTCGCGCGGGCTACTTGCAGAAGCAGCAGCGGTTCCAGGAGAATGATCTTGTGGAGATAGACGGAGAGCGGAGGGTGATACGTTTCTTGAACATATATGATAAAGGTTACCGAGCGAAGATGCCAGCGTGGCAGAATGGGAGGCAGCTAGTTCTACAGCCGGATTTTAAGGACAGCGATAAAAGATTCAACCGCAATCAAACAATATCTTCAGCATCTGTTGCATCGGACCGTGGTGGCAATGAGAGAGTTGTGAATGTGAGCAAGAGGGCAGGTTTGATTAGCAAGGGATTCCAACCAAATGCAGATGCAATCCGCTTCAATAAAGTCTGGACCACATGGTCATTCCAAGCGAACTTCATGTTTGATAAAGTATTGTAAATTAATGCACATGCTCATATTTACTCACCTTGTTCTGCTCCGTGAAAGAAGATTGATATTGTTGAATTTCTCTGCCAGCCATCATCTACGGAGTTTCTATCTATGAACGGGATGGCTATACAGTGTATAATCGACATTCTATTAACACTATCGGTGCCCGCAAAAGACGATGTTTGCTTATTATCAAATAATGTAGTGAAGAAGTTGCATGGAAGGTTATCGTAGTCATCATGTAGCAATCATCGACGCTTGACATCAACATATGCTAACTTTCTTACGCGTTGTACTAGATCGGCATAATCTCAATATATCACGCTATACGCTGCAGAACCTTGATGCAGTGGTGTTCCGAAGTGGCTTCCCTATTATTCTGCAAAGTATCGTGGTTTGATTCAATGTGAAAGATGATCCACACCCACCTGTCGAGTTACCGCTAAGACCAAAAGGTCTCTCCTTGACAACAACATGTGTCAAGGGTATATAAGTTGTCACACTTCCACAGTCTACCTACATCGACACTCTCCTTCGTACTGAGAGCATTATCATCAGCCGAGAGTACGCAAATACGATGTGATACGGGACTTTGAGCGACGAAATTCGGAGAGGCCTCCCCCTGCCAGCACTACAGAAACACTCACGATACCTGAGGCCTTTGTACATACAATACTTTCGCGCACCGCACGGACAGAGTGGGAGAGACAGTCAAGCGTAAGCTCGAGCCACGAAACGGCTACAGAGTACCACTGCTGGGATTTGAACTCTGTACCGTAGTGGAGCAACCATGTCGAGTTTACCGCTAAGACCAAAAGGTCTCTCCTTGACAACAACATGTGTCAAGGGTATATAAGTTGTCACACTTCCACAGTCTACCTACATCGACACCACCGTCATGGTTGTGATTGTCAGGGGAGGATTTTGTACTGAAGATTTTTTTTGGAGGTTGGCGGCAAAAAACAGAGAGCGTGCAAAAATTTGCCTTCAGACTCAGTCCATTGCAGAGCAACTTTACAGTCGGATACCCTGTAAGAAAAACAGTTCCAAGAGCCATAATGGGAGAGGTCCCGAGGGCCCGCAATACAGCACAGAACACTCTCACCACTTGGCATGCTGACAGGCTGTACGGCACCATTTTGATTGCATACACATCACCCAAACGGTATGTCAATATCACCGGTGTGCGTAATCTTAATATTCCAAGGTTGAGGATGGACATTTTTGCAGTGGAGATCCAGTTGAAAGGAGGGAGATTGAGTTTGGTGATTTTCCAAGATTACGGGGAGTATGATTCACTTGTTTTGGATAATGGGGAGTTGGATGAGTTCATGAATGGATCTAATGTTCTCTTCGAGGAATATGGGGAGCAGTTCGAGTACGGATCTCCTAGACGTGGTGTGTTTTTAACTCTGATCAGCGATCAGCGAAGACTATCATGCACAAGTGACCTCCTCCCAGATACTGACATTATCTGTTGTGTTCTATATCCACAAGACACGAAGATTCGCTCGGTTGTTTATATTTGGTGTACTGGTGGTATGCTTCTTCCTGTACTCAGTACTACTGTACACAAGATCTCGTCCTCGGTCAGTTATGCGGATATGCTCGTAGACTCTGGGGAGTATTATTTCTTCGACTTTGGGGAGTATTATTTCCTTACTCGCTTATCCTCAACCATGCCATCGCAGTCCACCGCTGATATTTTGGAATGGAGAATGTTGGAGTTATTTATTTCTGAGAATTTGAACCCAAGTCGCCACCTGCACTTTTGGACACAGCATTACGCTTTCTTACTTGTTAATCAACTCCAAGTTCAATCTTATGCAAGACTGCATGCTGAGTGGGGAGATATCGTTCCATTGGCGATTGTATCATTATTTGATGTGATCTCTACAAGGATGAGGGTTATCACAGACAACGATGGTTATGTTCCTCGCACAGGTCCTCTTGTTGTTATTTTGCACGTCATGGGATGGAAGACTCTTGTTGATTGGTGCATCATGAAAGTCAACATGTTACTTTATGCGTCATGGAATCATACGTGTGATGTGATGTTCAAGATGATGGAGGAAGGAATGTACTTGGTACCATATCCTTATGCAAGGCTCCATGCTGCGATTGTTTTATTTGATGCCATCTCTACAAGTATGGTTGCAAACTACGGATGTGTACTCCTTGATCCTGATCTATATGCAAGTCTTAGGCTCACTTCCATCTACGCCCTCAACGCGGTGGATTGTACATCAAGCTCGATTGATTGTCGCATTCTCAAGAGATTGGTTGATGATGCTCGCGCCTATGCATTATTTGGATCCACAACTGGAAAGTCAAGTCATTTGACCGGATGCTTAGTCGACACATATCTCGGAATCCTGAATCTACATGGGGAGCTTCTTTGTAGCAACACCGGCACATTTGTCCTATGCTGTAGACGTTCTATTGATGGATTTATTCCATTTCACTTCGCCGACATTGATTGTCTAGTCCTCGCAAGAAATCATGGAGATCTCGTATCTTTTGATTGCTATCTTATGCGTGATGTTCGTCAGAACGCAGAACACTTCGCTGGCATTATTTCTTCGTTTGGTATCTCCCATAATCAGTTATCTACCAATATTGATTCCAACTGTCATCGGATCCTTATTCTTTGGAGCAGAACTACAAGCCTACGTGACATTTATCACCTTCGTCGATTCAACGCATGTTCTCATCGATCCACTCCACTGTGCACCATCGTTTCTTTTGAAAATGGGGAGACCTTACCATCATATCAACGAGTTTGTCATACCGTCTGGACATTAGGAGATGCTTCTTGCCTATCTTGCGCTTCGCGTGCTTTGAATGACCTCATGTTATCCATTTCTGAGCATCATCAAGCATATTTCTTGAAGGGGATGATATCTTCCGTTGGGCATCCAGTTGACTGCTACATGATCTTTTGTTTTATTAATGGTACTACTTCGTCAATCATTGATAATGATGCACCCGCCATCAATTCTGCTACGTCGTGTGGTCGTATCATCCATCTGTTGGGTACTTCTTCGAATGTACAAGCGCTTATTCATAGTGATACCAAGCGATCCGTCAAAAGGAATGATTTGATTTCTTTTCTATGTGGGCAGAGGAACGCAACAACACCGCGACCAGATCGAGTCTTCTTGTTCATTGGAGATTGTTCTTGTGCGTCTTGTACTTTGGGTACTTTGATTATTCCCATGCCATTGACGAATGATGATCGTCGGATCAGTTACTGGGTACGAGTTCCAAATGACTACACAACTTCAACTTGTGTATTGTTGGTTGATTGTTTACAATGATTTGTGTTCTTCGAAGGGTGCTACTTCGTTATTCGCTAGTAATGCGCTGATATGGTTGAACTCGATACGATGGGGAATGGGGAGCCTATTATTTGCTCGAGCTTGTGTGCACTTCGCCTTTATGATCGTCCGCTTTGCGTCAATATCACCCGGACTACTTTGCTGGTTACGAGACACATCCTGCCGTCCAAGGAGCAACCAACATGCCATGTCATTCCGTGCAATATCGCCAGATCTACACTGGATGCTTGTTTACGCCATGTATTGCCCGACCGCATGACAATTTGGAGAGTATTCGATCTCGTCGGATGTATCAGATCCTCGGAGCTTTTAGATCGGTTGTTACGAGTGAACACTCTAGTCGTGGCCTTCGCAATCAGTGTCAGATTCACGATCAAGTGGTTCTAAACAACTACGACCAAATCGACCAAGTTCAAGTTACTACCAAACTCCAATACAAAACTGACGCATCACACACGGATGACAGTTACGGTTCATCTTTTGGCACACATCCACCGTGTCTTGTCCAAGCCATCATGATCTTATGTGGAATAGCCAGTCACCTTGATTTACGAGCAATTATCAATCGCTTATTCAATTGGGGAGAAATATGGGGAGCAATGTTCTTCAACGTTCTTGAGAAACGTATCGTGCAAGTAGGGGAGTGTCACATTTCTGGAGGTTCAGATATGTGGGTACGTTACAGATACGTTACATAGGGGTATCGAGATTACTTATGTACTCTGATCCCAATAAGTGGGAAAGGTCCCATTTATCATCCGCATGTCAAATGTCGAGCATCTCGTCGATTTGACCATCAACCATCGAAATCCAATGATCTCAGTGTTTGATTAATTAAGAATTTGTATTTACTACTACCAACTGAACAGCGGCATGGCTTTGCTGCCACCGTACTTCTTTTATTACATCTCGTAGTCTGGGTGGAGCGTCATAATAGCGATGGGCATGCAATAGCCTCCCGTCCACGTTCGGGATAACATCCAAGTCTACCTTTGCGCGAAGCGGAAACTTAACACCTCACATCCAACCGACGATTGCTACGAAACTGCACCATCGAGGAACAAGCAAAGTAAATCCCTTCCCACTGTAATCTTGCTGTCATCTAACACGAGTGCTGTGTGTACGCAACGAGTGCAAATACAGAGTGTCGCGTGTCTATGTATTCATTCCTGTGTAGAAATTTGTATTTTGCACTTCTCATCCTCTCTTGTATTTTTCCACGTGATTGCACCCTAAAGTATATCGAGTTCCGTCGTTAGAGAATACATGAAATTTGTATTTGCACTCCGATTTTTTGCGTTCTTTCCCAAATTTTGACCTACATTAGTAGGAACTCAGTACTCCAGAATACATGAGTCTTGAAAAAAATAAAATCAAAACAACCCTCTTTCTCCCTTTTCTCTACGAGAACTCAACGTCGGAATCGTCCACCAAAACGTTTTAGTACAAAATAATGATCTTTTTAGATCGTGTCGCACTGGGAACGGATTGCAACTTCAGATGCTGAAAACCATAAAGACACATTCCAAACGCGTTAGACCGTACAGGCTGTACTGTTGATAATAGGTAGCTTCAACTTACTTACTTACTTATTCAGCTTGTCAACAAGTTAATGATGGATATAGTGTCCACTTTATGTAGGATGTCATCATTGACAGTGCATGCACAGAATATATTGATACACACAGTCCCCAATTGGATGCGTATTGATGGATGAGTCTGCTCCTGACATCATGATGCCGCTGCATTCTGAGTAAACAACTCTGCTATTAGAGTGTACAAGCACTGTTTGGGTCTGCTTTCATGTCACTCCTTTTTAGTGATGCACATGTGATTCAAATTGGAGAGATTACATATTTAACTACCTTCGTCTAAGTACTTAGGGTATTGGCTGAGTGTTTGTTTGATAGATAGATAGATTGTTTGTTTGTTTGATAGTAGCTCGCTACGCTACTTCACCTTACCACATGCATATATAAGTACAGCGTCTGTGCTTGCACTTCTCCTCAGTGTTCGGTACTTAAAGGTACTCCATTTGTCTCACACGATCCCTCTGTGCAAAATACAAGTGTACGTAAAATCTCATCTCAAAATACAAATTTCTGCACTGGTATGAATACATGTGCACTCGAGGCTTTAGGAGTTTTTCTGCAGGCATGAGGAAAATCGACCAATAGACTCGATAACCCATTCTACACGTGCCACCTCGGACCTACTCCGGCGTAGCAGCACCTTGATTCCTACTGAAGCTACTCAATAAGAGGGTCTCACATCTTGCATCTCGCATCGCATTGATTTGCTACTACGGATGTAGATAATAACCGTAGACCGTAGTGCCGCCAAAAAGAAGGACATCTTCGGAGGACATCTTTTTGCCATTTTGGGGTCGAAATTAATTCTTATATCTGGCATGTGTTCTCAAATGACTACAAGATCACAGCAGAAAGGGATATACAAGGTCGTGGACGATGGATCGGTGATGAGATGTGGTGATGTGGATCTGTGGCGGTTCCGTCGGTTTACCTGGTCCTGATGTGTGCTTGATGTTATTCGAATGTGATAGGAGTGCTCTCTTACTCGACCATCTATTAAGACGTTCCACCGAGACTACAAGACTACAAAGTGTTGTAGAAGTACGAAGGCATAGTGCCCTATTTTGTGTGTATACTTGCAGTAGTGTTAGAGAGTGCTAAACCAAATGTAATGGCCAAAATAATGGCCAATACTTTCAGTATATGATTATCTGAAGGTTAATGTGCGCACCATCCACCACAACCGCCATACAGTATGTAAATTAATTTTGGCCTCATTTTGGCTGAGAATACGGCTATCCACAAGTATGTACACTGAGAATGATGTCAGCTCATTACTGCTGGAATTTATCATGGCAATAATCCAAACAACTTGCACAAACTGTCGACTTATTTCATTATAATGGCAATCGACATAGTACCAATCAATCACAAGCACTAATCTGCAATATGTATCATTTCACTATGTTATGTTGGCCGTAATGGCTCATAAAGAGTACAAATGTTATCACCTATTCATCCTTACTCTGTAGTTAACCTCCTGAGCTTTACTTTGTTGGCATGAATCACCTCAAATCAGCATCACCACAGTTTCCCTTTCATATATAACTGATATTGTAGGAGCCTAGAATAAGATATTGCTGTGCAGGCCGGGGCAGGCCTTGGTATCACTTTATTTGAGGACATTTAAGTCGCTTGCAATAACTTGGAGCTGCTGGTGATGGGTGTTCATAAGCTAGATAATGGGAGTGATATGGATGGCTCTTCACCAAAATCGTTATAACTCGCTTAGGATAGTTCTATGAAGGATATGGGAGGACATTCTACCATGACATGGATGATAACATGCTCTCATTGACCCTCTGACGCTCGTTTGAAATATGGCAAATTTCGATTTAATGACCGATACATCATCATGCACTAAATATCGACTGCGCCATTCGATTCTACCATACTTTTTAATGCTTCCAGCGCACAGTAGTTTTGCCTCTGAAACTGGATTACTGGACTATCAGAATGATGACCTCAACATCAGAATTGTGATGGCATGGATGCCTTATAATTCTGGGGGTATGCTGATTCGATCAGAATAAAGAAGTCTGGCATCAGAATAAAAATAGTTAAGTACCAGAATGAAAAAGCTGTTGTGCCAGAATGAGAACACTGTTGTATCAGAATGAGACAGTAGGTGTACCAGAATGAATTGTGACAGAAATCAGAATTATCTAGAATTATCAGAATGTCAAGTCAGTTTGTCACAAAGATCGATAATGTCACAATCTATTTTCACCTAGTTATAGACACACAACAAGTTACACAAATTTATACTCCTTCTACAACGCGGCCGGGCACCCATGTGCAATTCTGGTACCATCATGTGGTCACAACTGCTCCAATGCCTTCACTGCCTCCCAACACAAACTCAAACCCTTCCTCTTCGCCACTGCTGTCCTCCTCATCATGAATATTATCCACACATTCACTGTGATACGTCAGAACCCAGCACTGAATATCACTATGTTCTGATTTGGCAGAATAAAATCCTGTCACATCGCAATTAATCCTGATAGAGTCAAGATAAACTGCATTGATGGAATAATCCAGTTTGATGGAATAATCCAGTTTCAGAGGTGGGCGGATAACTAGTTTCCTTCGTAGAAGTGTAATACGTGTACTGTTCTCTTATCCATTGTACACTAGTATTTTTGACGATGAGCGGATATACCTACCTTTCTATCTATCTGGGTTCGTTGAATGAGGTCAGTACTCAGGTTTGTTAAAATATCTCTACTGTACTAACATTGGTCTACTTTATATCGAGGGTCTTCTTGAAAGTGGGACGCCTGTTCAAATGAGACAAGCGGGCTACCCCCACGCCCCCAATCTTTGCCCTTAGGAATTTGCAAAGACGCTCGGCACTGATCGGCACCCACTTCTCATCACAAAAGACTGCTTCTGATGTGTATTGTATTGTATGTAAGACACACAAGATAAAGCTCTTCACGTACACCACAACAATGGCAACAAATAATGATACAACAAACCGAAAACATAGCCACTAGAATCATTTTTCTTCTCGCCGAATCCAATGATGCGTCGGAAGTCTTCGATCTCCTACGCCTACAGACGTATTCACATCGGCAGCAGCGGCATCGATTTCTCCGTAATCTTTGTCACATCAAAGTTTGGCATCGTGGAGGAGAGGTAGCGATCAATGTATAACGCTTGCATGACAACCCAATATCAGAATGGGTATAGGGCGCGGGTTGATTGCCTTAGATAGTGACAAACATGAGTGTTAAAGCAACATCAAGGGAAATAGAAGAACGCACCAAAACCAAAATCAACTGCATCAGCATCAGTAGTGTGGAAGCACGGAGCACATCATATGTCCATCTTTGTAGACTACACATAAAAATACGCTCACTAATGACAAATTATAGAGGCGAGGCGAGATTGAATTAAGTGCATTAAATGTTTACTTCTGTGTGCATAACTGGCTAGGTATCAACCCAATAACATAAATGGTCTTCTCTCTTCCATCCAAGTAGTAGAGAGTCAAATTATCAAAGCTTTAACGCCTGGGTTGTTTCTTTGCCGACCTTCTAGGACTAGTGACCTTTTTGCGCCTGGCATTAACCTTCTGTGTGCACAAGTTTCTTTCGCCTGCAAGAGCAACCAATTCTTCTAGACAAGCTGCAAATTCTTCACTTGCCGCATCAATTCCGAGATCTCCTCCTCGTTGGGCCATTGAACAGATTCTTTCGTACGGGGGTTTAAAATTGTGGTATGGATTGCTTGACTTGGGAGACGTATGCACTGCAACATCATTATCGCTTACATTTGAGTTGTGGATGAAATGCAAGAATCTACGCTGGCAATGATCAAAGTGCTTTGCCATTACTTGTATCCCGTCATCTCCACAGGCTTCTGCGTATTTGCAAATGGTTTCATAGCGAGGAAGAAACCTTGCTGACAAGTCTTTTGCATTCGAATCCCCACAGATATCTATCTCCGCATTAACGTTGTCCTCATTAGCAAGTTCTTCTCTCTGACTTGGAACCATACGTGAACCGGTAGAATGAATCATTTTGGTCGGTCCAAAAGAGGTTGAAGGCAAGCCTGCAAATGTTGGAACATCAGTATCTCCACGCGTGGGAAATGGCGGCGCCGTGTTACCATGTGCCACAGAGTTTTGAATAGGAACACAAAATGCCACATTTTGTAGTGCGTCCTGGAATCTATATGCGTTTTCATGCCAAAATGTCTTCTCGCCACGGAGACAGAGTTTGTTCAAACTGCGAGGGAAGAAATCTTCGTGTTTGTCGCCAGATCCAACTTGCATACTTGCTTTGATCGAAGCGGCCTCTTCGTCTGTGACAGGTATTCCTGGTAAGTTTGCCGAGCGAAGCGCCATGTATGCGCTTGTCAATTCATCATTGCTACCGTAATCTTCGCAATATCCATTGTGCTATCTAACCTTAGCATCACTTGACTTCGGATCTCGTCTGAGTAATTTGTACTTATGTCGACATGCGTAACCCATCTGTTTGAAGAGACCACACGAGCAAACCAAGATCCAAGTACCATCTGGAAGCTGAATTAACTTAACCACTCTTGTGCGCTCGAAACGCGGGATGATGTACTTCATACTCTCAAGCAGGATTTGTGCGTAATCAGGCGTTGTTCCGTTTCCTTTCCCAAGCACCTTCTCTCTCAAAGTCTCAATCTTCATCGTGTCTTCCTCACTCAATTCTACCTCTTTTGTTACAGCAGCCGCACTTTCATCTTTGCATAGAATTGCATTGTACTCCTCCACACTAATGCCTAGTTCTTCAGCGGCATCCATATCTACTTCGTCATAGTTGTGCTTTATGAAAAAGGTATTTTCTTCGGCACGGAATTGAAAGAAGTCAGCAGAGGATTCACTCTCACTGGATATTTTGTTGTTGCAGAATGTGCTGAATTGCTGAACAGTCCCCTTTCGATCTTTTGCCTTGCCATAGGTTGCATTCGAGTCATAGGCAGCTCGCTGAGACTTTTCCACTTCTTTTGAACCCGACAATTTGACGAGCTTCTCAGCAGTTACATGCATTGGATCATTTGCATTCGGACCTAGGTGGGACTTTTTAATACCACTATGATATCCCTCGCTCGCACCTGTCGTTGCATTCCCAATGTTCATGGAATCAACAAATTCAGCACCAAACAGTTTGCGTTGGTTAGAATTAAATGACTTTGTGACAAACTCGCAAATGATTTTTCTATCATCTTCATCTATCTGACCAATGTGACTACTCTGCATTTCATCATTTAGGTAAATCTCCATGAGATGTTTGCAACAGTCAACCTCTTCGTTGCTCTCATAATTCTTGATGAAGTACCACAACCATCTCTCTAGCACATCAACCTCAATGCGGGAAAGAACGCAGCTGTTCTTGATTTTCGTAAGCAACGACTTGTACTTTGAATCTTGCGTAAAGTTGCGGTTTATGCGATGCCATGCACACCACCGATGAAATGCATTAATGAATAAGCGCAATTCGGCAGCGGAGGGCTTGAGATTGCCGCCAATATGGTTCGCAATGGCACTGGTTTCTTGAGGATCTGCGTCAGTTACGATTAACTCAACTCGTTGAATTGCATCATTCACCGGGATGTAGAAGGGGCATTGCTCTGGAGAAGAACCAATCATAAGCCCACAGCGATTTTGACGGGAGAAATGCCCATGCGATTGGAAATATCTTCTCATTCTGATCTTTTCCCAGCAATGTGTATAATGGTCTCTTCTCTGAATTTGTTCCTTCTGTGTCATCTCCAGAAGCAAACTCTGGAAACATATCAAACTTCCTTCGTTGATCCTAAGTAGTCCATGCTGCCGCTAGCATGAGCTGGCCGGTTTCAGTATGGATGAGTTGTTCACGTTCTTTCATGCTTTTAGCATAGGTCGCTGGAGAATCAGCTTCATCTGCATGAAGTGGTGTAGTGAGCTCCTCCACGGTCAGTGCACTGTTTCGTTTCGCCTTCTTCTTCTTCTCGGTAAGCAAGCTAGTTTCTGGGTCTGCAAATAGGAAGGTACATGAAATGTCATCATTGGTCGTGAGAAAATGAACCAGTTGGTCACAACTCGTTTTCTGATCTTCTTTCTGCTTATTCAGCTGCTGTTGCCTCATCTGATATACTTGTTGCCAACTCGGTGTTTCGCCAGTCCTAGTTTCCAACAGCCTCTGGGTCGAGGAGATGTTAATGTGGCTATCGAATGCATCGCGTGCAATTTGCATATCCGTCGGGGAGATAGTATCTTTCATCTCCAAACGGATATCCGATGGATCCTTATGCTTATGACCACAATGAACTTTCACTCCAACTTGAACTTTAGGTAAGAACCATCGATTTTTTCCCACATCCCAATACACACGGAAATGAACAGGGCAAAGTTCATCATTATCCTCCATTCCATTGACCGGCTTCTCACTTTTCTTCTTTTTCTCCTTTTGTTGTGTCGCTTTCTTCATACCTCCCTGCTTCTTTTCATTACGCGCCTTGTTCTTTTCCTCTTGGTGGTATTTGTGCCGAAAGCAATTAACCTCGATGTAATTTATTTTTGAGTTGTAGTGGCAATTTACCTTGAACCCAGCACGACGGCAGGCAGCCCTGATGCCGGGAATAATTTCCGTCTTACGATATTCTTTATCATTCTTGTTAAAGAGGGTTGCAAACCAGTAACAATTATCGTCATTCCTGTTATGTGCTTGGGGGGCGTTAGTGGCTCCTTCTTCACGGCTGAGAATAGTTTCGGCAATGTCGATTTCAATTATGTTGTCACTCGTCAAAGATTCGGCAACATGGATAAGAATAGGTGGAGAAGGCCATTCTTTGAGTTTGTTCCTGAGGCGGGTCAAGGATTGCAATTTCTGAGCATAGGTAGTTCCGTCTCGAGCCTGGGAGTTGTGCATTGGTGTTGAAGTGCTGCCTTCAAGTGCATTTTCCATGGCAGCATATACACTGCTTTCAAACGCTCCGCGGGTGGCAGAGGTATTATTGGATGCGGCGGACGAGGAGCCTGCTGTTGTTATAATGTTGTTCATCATTTTGAAGGACTCTGTGTGTATAGCCAGAAGAGCATTAAATGGTGTTGATGGAGCTGAGTGCTATCCGTACTCTGATTGAAGGTAGACAAATACCAAAACAGCGGTGAAGAAACGGCAAACTCTGTCGCCGCCAATAGATGCTGCGGTATTTAAAGGGTGCAGTGATTGTGCGTTGGATTATATGTTGCCTATATTAATATAGTTGGCCCTACTTCCTTGGTATCATTGCTCATCAATGCGTGCATTGAACTTAGAGAGATTTTTTGCATTGTTCACAACGTGGGGAGTCACAAAGAGACGGGACCAGAGCGCAAGTGCCAATTGCCTAGGCATCCCACACTTTCAAGAAGACCCTCGATATAAAGTAAGACTGCATCAAAAGGTTTGACACATTCCTCTCTTTCTCTTTTCCCTCTTCAAAAATGGACAGACGTCACATTCATTCAGAGTCCAAACTGAGAAAACTAGAGACACACAATTGCGAGGTGGGGAGCCGGGTGGGGAATGGAGTGGGGGGCGTTGATGAAGAGTGGGAAGGATAAGGATATCGGAGAAGGGAGGAAGAGAAGGGCCATCGAAGGACCCAACGGCTCCACAGTCCGAACATGATGCGTTCATATTTGAGAGTGTGTTCGATCAAGTGTCAAAGCGTTTGGAGGAAAAGTCGGATTGGTTTATAAAGGGAGCACCACGGGCGTGCATGTGTGAAGAAGGGGGCAGCGCAGCAAATAGGGGGAAATTAGTAATGATGAACATCCCCTCCGCATGCGCTGCTGGCAGGCTCTGACACAAAGGCGCCCCATCACCGCTCTTCAACTCTTGATTTTCATCCGCCATGACAACATCCTCCCTCATGCTGGATTGCCCCACTCCTACAGAGCTAATATGATCTGGAAACGACAGAGGCGCCTCGGGTTTCACTGCAGCCTGCGTCGACTTTGACTTCCTCTTCCTCTTTTCATATTGTTTCCTATTCTTCTGAGACTTTACATCCTTCTTCCTCTTCTCCCCACTCTTCCTACATGCCTGCAATTTCTTGCGCACCGAGTCAACATCTGCAGGTGATGACGCTCGTTGGGACTGATCTGATGGCTCCATGAGGAGGTCGACTAGAGTGAATGTGAATTATTTCTTAGTCTTTGAAAAATAGAGATAACAATAACGTAAAATATATAAATATGAAGAGGATGATGTTGATGTTGACGTTCAAAAAACTAAAAGTTTGTGGAGCATGCCATCACTCCGAACGCAATGATCATTCCCCTGCTTCGTCATGCTCATGCTTCCTTTCTTGGTCAATCTTGCGTTTGGTATCAGAGTGAGCTTTTGAAACGAATGATATTATGTCTCTGTACCTTTCACACGAATACACGTATTTCTACTCTACCGGTCCCGTTTTTTAGCTTCTTTGCTGCTTTCTCATCTAAGGTCTGGAAGTAAGAAAACCATCTTCGTGTGTTTGCTAAAGTAGCCTGCAATATCCTTAAAAGGGGGTTGAAAATACCATTAGGGTTAAGGTATTTTTCTCACACACAGATGGCGCTTTCTCACAAATCAACGTGGGAATCATTATCTACGAGAAATAACCTTAATGGTATCTGATTTGAGGGTTGCCGAATCTTTAGCCTCATCTGGCGTGATTGTGGGGATTTTTTTCTGAGCGCGCGGAGCCTCCTTCTCCTCCACGCGCGGGGGTTTGGGGGCTTTTTTAGCAGGCGGCGTTGGCCATCTAACAAGCAAAACAATATTTTACTAGTCCAAGCACACAGAATACACAACTTTTCACTATATTTTGATTACTATACACATTCATTGCCTATCTATACCGCATTAGGAACACTTGAATCAGTTGTACGGGGTTTCTTGGCCTTCCTCGTGTCATCTCCTACCACCTCATCCTCCGTCTCCATTGTCTCTCGTTTCATTTTTTTCACTTCAACCTTCTTTTCCTTATTCATCTTCTTCTCTTTCTTCACCACTGCCCATTCATCTGCCGTCGGTTCTCTGTACAATATATCGTCTTTCTTATCCAAAGGCACTAGCGGTCTAAAATTAGACCACATCTGCCCGGGAGGTTTCACTACTGTAAGTTTATCACGTTCGTCACACATCTCTTTCAAATCATCGACTCGCTTCAAAGAAGCTTTGGCTTCGTTGGCGTGATTGCGCTCTGGCAACGTTGTCCACCAATTTCTCTTTCTGCACTTTTGTGGAATGACAGCCGCCGCTTTATCAGCTTCTCTAAAACTCCTCAGAAGAGAGATCTTGAAATCACTACCAAGTTTGCTTCCTTGTGCATCTTCCATTGAACCGCAGGAGAAGACATGATTCTGATTGATTTGTTGCGGTAGCTTCCGATAAAACATCCTCAAGAACTTGTCATAGTCAAAGAAATCTTCTACTGATGCAGGCTTCACCGTCACATAATCAGACTTGGCCAAGGCTCTCTCCAAATCTTCCACAGTGAAAAGATTCTGTGTACGGTAGTCAGCCTTCAACGAGTTGAACAATCGATCGCAGGCATTTTTTGTATGCCCTGCAATGAGGAAAAGGAAGGTGATCTTCTTGAAATAGCGCATCTCATATAAATACATGAGTATCATAATCATGGTGTTGTTTTTGTTCTGCCCGCCGCAGTTGTCAAATGAAACCACCAAATGGCCTCCCGTTCTTCCTTCTTTGATGATACCCCTTTCCCTCAAAGTCTTCATGAAAAGAGATGCAACAGCATTTGCTCCCTTCTTCCTGATTCCCTCGTGGTAGACATGCGCATCCATGTGGCAAGAAGGACCGCGCCCATCACCGTATTCATGGGCATGGTTTACCAATCCAAAGTTCAACATAGTGAGCTGGGAGAAGTAGTAAGTACTCCCAGGCTGTTCATCTCCAAAGTGAGGGAACATAATATTCTGCCCGTAGTCACCTGTGAAAGCATATGTCCTCTCCTCGTGAGGAACATCATTCTCTGCATCCTCAACTGCCTTCTTCACAAAATAATTATGCCAATCTCTTTGAGCTTCAGCTTGTTCTACATGAATCCCAGCCCGTTTCAGCATCTTCTCCATAGCCTCCATTTCATCAGAAACGGGCCCAATCATGTAGACCTTAATCGGCGGATCATCCTTTTGCTTCTCTGGTTGCGGTGGATCTTTCTGCAGTTGACCCTGCTCTGGTTGCGGTGGATCTTTCTGCGGTTGATCCTGTGGAAGTGGATCCTCGTCTTCATCCTCGTCGTCATCATCGGATTCAAGATGGCGTGCCTTTTCGTCGCGTGGCTTCTTCTGTCGGGAGCTTCGGCGCATGGGAACAACTCCTTCCCTGAACAGTTCATCATCAATGGCGGAGGGAACCGTGTTAGAATCAACACCCTCTTCAGCAGTACCAACAACACCATCATTATCATCATCTCTTGTGACACCATCCTCGTCACCCTCAGTATCATCCTCACTAATTCTCGGCAAAGTCGATTGGAGGACACTGTATTTGTGGCGGTTAGCAAATTGGTAGCATAGATTGCAAATGTCCTCCGCTGGCTTGTGCACTTTCAGATTGGAATAATGTTTCTTCCAATAACGGAAATAGGTCATAAAGCTGACCTTTTTCTTCCTCTCTGCTGCTGGAAATTCGTCTTCGTCCAATGACTTGACTTCCATCTTCCCGTCACCATGGGTGCGCCAAACTTTGAATCCTATTGTGCGGAAGATAGCGGTTGTAACAGGATCGGTAGCCATTGCAGGAGGGCAAATAGATGTTTTCATCATTGTCATCACGTGTAGTCAGCATGTTTGTTCCATTTATCAAAATGGTGCCGTACAGCCTGTCAGCGTGCCAAGTGGTGAGAGTGTTCTGTGCTGTAATGCGGGCCCTCGGGGCCTCTCCCATTATGTTTCTGGGAATTGTTTTTCTTACAGGGTATCCGACTGTAAAGTTGCTCTGCAATGCTATGTCATTCTCTCTTCTCTTAGTCTTTTGCTAAATTGGCTAAGTGTGCTCGCCCCCCGCCCCCTCTTCGGTTTTGCGCGCCATCCACGTCGCTTCTCAAAGATTTTTTGGAGTTTCTCCGAGCTCAGCAGCCACACAAAACAACCATGGCGAGATGGTATGTTTCCTGCGCTTACAAGGCAACCGCCGGGAGTTAATTAGTGGTCAGCACGTGTATCTTGATCCCATCGCCACGGCGCAGCGAGTGATATGCGGCGATTTCAACGTATCAAGCTAGTTGATATGATCTACGGCTCTACATATCGCCGGCGATGTATCGACACGACAATGAATAGCCACCGAGTTGAAGGGTGGGGGAGTGCCATTAGAATACAATTATTTTGTCATGCAGCCAACATCAAACCACAAAATTATTTGGATTCGGTCGATCGCCTTCATTCTTCCACCACCCTTAACAGCATGGCACAACAATTGCCTGCATGACGACATCGCAAATGCACACCACACATCCTCACACATCTCTATCAAGAGGAGTATGTGCCGCAATAGATATTTGGCAATCCACATCTTTTATCGGAGGAGTAGTGGATAATAATGATACGCATAAAACGAGTGTGATGATGAGATTAGATTAATTAAGTGACGGCAACAAATAACAATTAACATCGGTCGAATGCCATCTTTTCAACGCATGAAACAAAAGCAGCGGCAGCGCAGCAAGAGCAACAGCACCAACGTGCAGCAGATGTACATGTCACCCTTACGGATAAAGCAATCACCAATGGCTTAGCAATGTCAGAAAGGGAGAAAGAAAACCAACACCGCTGGCTCAAAATGCAAGCTAAACACGCAGCAATTCAAGTAAGATTGGAAACGCTGATCATCGAAACCAACAGAGGAGGATCACATCCAACTCCAACAAAGCGTGGGGGGAGAACCGCGGGGGGAGAGGTCAGAAGGGATTACTATCAGCTTCCGCCAATTTAACCGGCAACGCTGATCATCGAAACCAACAGAGAAGGATCACATCCAACGTCAACAAAGCTGTGGGGAGAAGCGTGGGGGCGGGAGGCCAGAAGCTCCGTCCGCAATAAAACCAGAAACTGGTTTTTTCTGGGCGAATAGTGGCATGAGAGAAGAGACTAACATTTATTTATCTGAGAATTAAACCGGCGACCGGTTTATTTAGTATCTGGCGAATACATAGTGGCATGAGAGAAGAGACTAACAAAAACACTTCGACGAACACTCACTCGAACAACCAAGTCAACTAAATTACTGAACCGCCACACTGTCATGCAACAATTAGCCATCACTATCGAACATCATCTTCAGGCAATCCGCCATTCCAAGCACGCAACAATAACAGCAGCAACAACAACAGAGCGCACAGATCTGTGTCACACTTGCAGATGCATCTAGCATCAACAGCTGTGACATATTTGCAAGACATGCATTTTTCCAGCCAGCGGATAAGTGAAAGGAAGAAGCAAGATTGCCACCACAATGCTTGAGATGCAGTCGAAACTCCATCAAAACATGTCAATTTGACCGATTTCGAGAATGCGGACCATCTAAACCACCCAACTTTCCGGTATCTCTTTCTTGAAATGAGGGATATAGCCAACCAAAAAGTGGCTTTAAGCCAGGTACTTCTCGCTTTCTATGTAGGAATCACTACAAAACCTACGCCGGTATGGTCTACAGAGCCTCTACGTGTCTTCCAAGATTTAAATCTCCTAAATCCTTCGTTACTAATTCCTACGTGGTTTCCTGTAGAATGGAGTTGGCTCGTTTTGGCTCAAACCCTGTATATGGAAATGGAGGCACCTCCGGTTCCCCGGACTCCGCTTTGCTGCATCTTCCCGGGGCCCCGAGGGCCGACCAACTTCTTCACCATTCGTGTTGCCCTGACTTCTCCAAAACCGACAAGTGTGTCCATATGAGTTTTCAGGCCCATCATTTCCTCACTGTCATCCTTATACTTTCTGTTCTTTTTGCCTTTCATGCCATGCACTTTTGCGCATCCGGTTGTATTTGCAAGCTTCCTCAATCTAGTATGCGTCGATCCACTGATCCCAATCACTGTGCACAAAGCTGAAGTACAGATTTTGGTAGACCGAATTTTTTGTAAGTTGATTGGATCCTCCTCTCCATCGGAAGCATACGGTAGCAAGTACTTTGACCCGTATCCAGATTCGAAACCACTCATTTGTGCATATCTGATCCAGTCAATAATTGTTTGGTCTTGCGTTAGTTTTTCACTCTTCCAGAAGTCAATACAAAAGCGTGCTACTGTCATACAGATCTCCTCATTGCCACGGAAGACAGATAAACAATTACATTTGCACCACCCTTTTGCATTTCCGTCCATCTTCTGACAATAGGGCAGTTCGCCTATGTCGAGAAAATAATCAATCTGCTGGTGCGTTAAGTGCAAAAAATCAAAAATCGAGTTGCGGAGTATGGTAGCTAAGTACAACCGAGACGACCTGATGCTTGACATGCCGAATGAATATTGATTAATTAACTACTTTATAGACGTCTCCTGATAAAAGTATTGGAACAATAACAAGGTGCGCATTACAAGCATTATTCCTATACCCACATTGCCAAAATAGTGATTTTGGTGGAAACAGCCGATTTTCGTCCGTAGTAAAAGAGAGATGAGAGAGAATGTGTCAAACCTTTTGATGCAGTCTTAAGTAGACCGTAGCCGGTGTTGAGGCACTCAACCTGCAACACTCCGGCCTGTCACATACTGACACTCATACTGTCACAATAATGTGACATTTGAAGATGTTGTCCGTGACTCATGTGAGAAGCTTTCTTGTATTCGGCGATATTGTAAGAAAGTCGAGCTTCATGACGGGAAAATTAAGGGAAGTGAAGAGATTGAAGAGAACTGACGGGAAGTGAAGAGAAACGGGAAGTGAAGGGATTGACGGGAAGTGAAGAGAACTGACGGGAGCTGAAGAGAACTGACGGGAACCTGACGTGAGCCTACGATACGCCTAATAAACATTAAAATGCCACGCCGACCACGAAGTAAGGATAGTGTGTACCACGAAAATACAGCTCGAGCAGGGTCAGCAGTTTCGAGTTGCTTACACGCTGCTGCCAATGAGTCCTCTGCTGACGAGGAAAGCCATCATCTAGCCGACCTCGACGCCGCAATTGATAATGCCATCAAACAGTCAAAAGACGGCCTAGCATCGTTGGAATCCCTACTAAAGATGAAGCTTGAGATGATTGCACGTAAGAGGCCTACCACAACATCGCCAAAAGGACGGAAGAAAGCACCAGAACCATTCTGCTGGCTTTCGCCCCATTCTTCTCCTTCTTCATTTGTATGTTTCTTCTTACTATTATTATTATTGGTGTTTGGTTGTCGACATTCGGCGCTCCGCTGTTGGCCATCGGCAATTGTAGCAACTATAGAACCACCGTCATTAGATTCGTCATCTGATGAATCCTCGTCATCTTCTTCTCCTCTCCTCAACTGCCTCAATCTATCTTTGTGCAAATGCCTTGGACTCTACCCATTGCTACGGACTTTGAAGAGATTGACGGGAAGTGAAGAGAACTGACGGGAAGTGAAGAGAGTGACGGGAGCTGAAGAGAACTGACGGGAAGTGAAGAGATTTGACGGGAGCTTTTCTGACGGGAAGCTGACGGGCTCGCCTGCGGTACTACCTTTCTTGTATTTTCGCCGAATACGCGAAAGCTTCTCACAAGGTGTAACGCACCACCACAAATGTCACAAACGTGTGACAGTACGAGAACTGATGTGTGACAGGATGTGTGACAGGTCGGAGTGTTGCTGGACGCACGTGGCACTCGACCTGACTTTCACGAGCAGATCGAGCTCTTGTCTTCTCTTCACACATGAAACATCTAAAACATGAATTTGCCGAGATTTGCCGCCTACCTACAACAACACACTGTGGAGACGACGGCAACTATCATGATGTCATCGATGAGCAGCACAGAGCCAATCCTGATCTCAGAGTGGATCCACCGTGCGATTGATGAAGCCGCCCGAACGTCAAAATCATTAAACACAGAAGTATGGTAGCATGGCGGCTGACGTTCACAAATACATGGTGATTTTATGCTCCGATGAGTATTTGCTATCCGCTCTGAGAGTGGCTTATTCACTTGCCGATTGGATTAGCAAAGCTGAAGAAAATGGAAGTGAAATATTGCCGATACCAAGCTCTGATTGGTCGGATGGTATTATTGTTGCTCAGTTGTATCAGGCAACAAAAATTGGTGGCGTGCTCACAGAAAATGGAGATCCAGAGAATCTCATTAAAGCTGAATTCTTGCCCTCCTTATTAAATAGCGAAGGACTAAACGAGATCAATACGGTTCAATGCATCTACTCTCTGGGAATTGTCTTCTATGAAATATTCTCAGGGGGTGGACGACCTGTTGAGCTGTTAAAGGAAGACCGAACAACAGCCGTCGAATTTGTTGGTTTTGATCCTCTCCCGTTTGGATGAAGATACACCCATCGATTTTGGTAATAAGTTCGACATCTTTGATGACCTATTTAATGACGATAACTTATTCTGTGAAGATGAAGGTCAACATCTTCCCAAGAAGAGACAAACGCATCAGAATAATTCGCATCACACACGTTCTTCCATCTCGGTAGAGCAATTAAAGGCAAAGTGGATTCCGGGACCGTTGTGTGATTTGATAGCCAATATGTTAGACAGCACAAATGGTACTCTTGCTGGGGAGGACTCGTATAAAAGCATGATGGGTGTGAGAGATGATCTACAGCTGATGTTGGAAAAGCCGGCGATATTTCTTTATGATCAAGATATGGGGAGATTATCATTAAGTGGATTGCAGTTTCGTGATACTGTGTTTGGGCGGGACTCAGAGCTTTCTACAATTAAAGAAGCATACCGACGTTCGATATCGGGCGATGGTGAGCTGGTGATAATCTCCGGTGCCTCTGGGTCTGGGAAAACGATGCTAGCAACTGAATTTGGGAAATACGTGGCGGCGGGTGGTGGTATTGTTTTATCGGGCAAGTTTGATCAACTTAAGCAAGGCAAACCATTCAGTGCATTAGCATCAGCATTTGATCTCTACTGTGGCAATTTAATGAGGGACAGCGGTCCCTTGAGGACGGCGGAGGTAGCTTTGAAACTGATTTCATCGTTGGGAAAGGAGGTCTATCATTTGGCCAGGATAATACCCAATTTGGCAATCATGCTTGGTCCTAGCATGAGCGAACTCATTAGTCACGATCAAGAAGTTTGTGCTAACCCCCAAAAGCGACTTCAATATCTTCTCTGCCAGTTTGTGGACGTAATATCAAGTGCATTCGATGCCCCCGTGACTTTATTTCTTGATGACTTACAGTGGGCAGTCATTGCATCCATTGACGCAGTCAATCAACTATTGTTCACTCCCGATCTTTCATCATCTTTGTCAAAAAGAAGCAATCGATTTTTCTTCTTCGGGTGCTGCTGCGAGGGAGGAATTAACGAGCAGCATCCTCTTTGGAGTGTTTTTTTGCCATGCCAACCTCCTGCATGTCAAATATTCTAACTTACAACTGAGATGTTTTGAGGAAGATACGCTGAACGTAATGGTTTCAGAGACTTTGCGTCTGTCTCCTCGTCTTACTTGGGCTTTCTCAAGTATAGTATACCGGAAGACAAAGGGGAATCCACTCTTCGTATCGCGACTGATGCTTTCACTGAGCAAAAATGGTCTCCTGCGTCCTAACTTGAAACGGCGGCGGTGGGAATGGGACGAAAAGAAGATCCAAAGTCAAAAGCTGCCCGACGATGTTGCCATGTTTATAACTAATTCTATCGAAGCGCAGACTGAAGATGTGAAGTCGTCTATTAGCGTTTTGTCATGTTTTGGAGCATCGGTAGACAATGCATTTATCAAAACTCTTGAGAAGGCACTCGACAGAAACTTATGTGACAGCCTCGACAAAGCTGTCGCTGACGGATTGCTCGACAAGGTCGATGATAAGTATCATTTCAGCCACGACCGCATCCAAGAAGCTGCATATAGCATGATGGATCAACTGAATCGATGCAACTTTCACTTCAAATATGGTATGGCTCTAGCCCCTTTGGCTGATGGAAAGGGAGACGACGGCATTCTGTTAACAGCTGCGAATCAACTCAACTTAGCAGGTCCTGAAGCTGTTCAAGATAAAAGTCAGTTTGTCATTGTTGCTAATCTCAATTTGAGGGCCGGGAAGAAGGCAATGGAGATGTCAGATTTTGTAGCAGCATACTCGTATTTTGATAACGGGATGACGTTTCTACGGAAGAAGCACTGGGAGGAGCACTATGCATTGAGTTTAGAGTTGTTTGACTTGCCTGCGAGATGCGCCCATACTAATGGCGATGTCATCAGCTTGAATCTATTATCACAGCAAGTTTTGACAAAGTCTCAATCATTTGAGGATAGGCTCAATGTGATGTACTACGCCATGTGCGTATTAGCCTCTTCGTCCAAGCTACCGGAATCCATTGAGAGGGGGCTCAAGATTTTGTCGAGGTTGGGTATTGATCTGCACGGGTGTGAATCGGGAAGTGTGGAGGCTTGCGTACAAGAGACAAAAGACCTACTGTCATGCTACTCTGATGATGAAATATTGAATACCGAACGAATGACTGACCCAACTAAGATCATGGCGATGAAGTTCTTAGGTAAATTGGAGACAGGGATGACTCAAATTATGCCCAAATCAGCTCCGTATGTCACGCAACGAATTATTCAACTTTATTATCAGACGGTATGAGCCCAGTGTCCCCAATAGGATTTGTGCACTTTGGCTCTTATATAGCCAAGCTTGGAGATATCAGCGGGGGATACAAGTATGTGAAACTTGCTCGTTCTTTACTAGACAAAGTTTCAAGAGAAAATGCAGGTGAGGTAAGTTGCTTTGGCACGCAAGTCATAGCGTACGTCGAGCCTCTTCAAGCCGTACTGGAATATCATGATGAGGGATACGCTGCTGCTATGGCATCTGGTGATGTCGTCCGAGCCGGGCTCATCACCCAGATGAAATGTAGTCAATCTCTCTTTGCTGGTATAAATTTACAAGCCTTGCGAGAAAAATACGCCGCAGCAATCAAGTTCATGGAAGAAAGGAAACTGCGTATACTTACGTTACAGACGCAATACCAACAGCAATCTGTACTCAAGCTGATAGGAATAGATCAAGAGCCAAAATGTGTTTCCGAGGGGCATGCCATCTTCGCAACAAACAAAAGTGTCATGAGAATTTACTACTATCTGAAAATGTACACGAGCTTCATCTTTCGATCGTACGATAGGACAAAAGAAAATGCTGAGAAGTATTTAACTTGCATCGGCAACAGTTGGGCCAATTTGTTTCTCGCTCATGCTTTTCAAGCATTCCACGCTGGTCTCATCTCCTTCTGGTTGGCTAGAAAGTCGAGAGAGGAGCAAGGATAGTACCTGAGAGGCAACAAATCCAAATTGGCATTGAAAAAATGGACCGAATCGTGCCGGTGGACATTTGAGAATAAATGGTACTTGTTGGAAGCAGAGGAGTCATTTTGCAACGATGATTTTGATGCGGCTAAATCATATTACGAGAAGGCTATATTATCAGCTAAAGATCACAAGGTAAGTTGAAGCGAACAAACGCGTATGCTTTCACGGAATTTTCTTCATTCACGTCGTTTTGCGTTCTATTCTTATCTTCAGTTTGTTCACGAAGAAGCCTTGGCTTACGAGTTGGCAGCGTCTTCTATTTGGAGCTGGGAGAAGTCGACAAAGCCTTGGAATACTTTATGCTCGCACATGAAAGGTATCACGAGTGGGTAAGTAGCAAAGTTAATTCCTTTCATCTATGTGATATAATCTGCTGATAATTATTTGTCTTGGTTCTTCTTTGCTGATGTACTCAAAGGGAGCAAATGGGAAGTGCAATAGTTTGTTCAAGTTCGTTGTGGATTTCATGAAAGAACGTGCGGGTCAAAGTT
>JAHBBA010000988.1:0-22373 GCA_018806925.1 Skeletonema costatum | reverse complement strand
GCCACCGCTTCTCTTCGACTTGGCTTTGACTGAAGTGAGTGCTTCTTTGCCACGTCATACACGGAGTCGTTTTTGATCCAATCCAAATTTGACTCTGTGATTGTGATGTCATGATAACCGCGATGGTGCACCTTCAGCCATCTTAAAGCGTCGAGAACTTTGTTCTTGTTTACCTTGAAGTGCTGGCTATGTGAGACGCCAGACACACGATTACTGACGTGTCTCACAAATATGACCATGTTTGATTCTTTTTGGGGGAGATCCGAACACATGGGACCAATGTTTTGAGGGAAAGCTACGCAGTGCCCGTTGATGCCGTAAATGCCATTCTTGATGTGATGCGATGGTATGAGCGGTGAACACCTCCTGATTAGCAGTTTCTCAGCCATCGTGAGTTTCTTGAGTACTTGCGGAATGCCGTACCTCACCACTGGCTCACCGAGAAAATCTGTTCGAATACTTCCATCGTCGTCTCTCTCGTACCACACAGGCTGGAGATTGTTCTTCAGGAAGTGGTCAGACTCTTCATGTTTGTTTTTGCGACAGATGTCACATACATGATTTCCAATACCATTATGTGATCCATCGGTACTGCGCTCCGTTGGCACACCACTCTTCCTTTTAGCTTCAAATTCAAATCTATTTTCCCGACAAACACAACAAGTTTGCATCTCAAGTGTTCTCATTCTATACTCGAATCGTAGGATCTCCTCTATTGTCTGCCTTGTCCGCAAAGTCTCCCGCGATCGACCGAGCTGACCATGGTAAGGATTGTCCATGTATACCGCCTGGGCATTACAGTAGCTTATGTCTAATTTTGTTGCCTGCTTTTGCTCCCTGTCGGTAATGAGTTTCTTCATGGCTCGTTTCCGCCTTTTGAAATCAACATGGTCATCTGCGTCAAACATCGCATGCTCGTAGAACTTTTCAATGATCCCATAACTAAGGGCGTCCTTGTAAGCTTCATTGATGGAGATTTTCGCGTCATCATACTCTTTCCCGGGGTTTGCCCACCAGATATGCTTCTCTGTCCTGCGCCGCTTGTCCAGTTTGGCTTCATCGTTCTTGATCCTTCTCCTTTTGATGCGGTCACTGTCATTCGTCTCCCCACAAGATGTTCTCTGTCGTTTCTGTCTGTCCGACCTTGCGGTGTTCATGGGTACTTGCGGTATGTGACCATCATCGATATCCATACTGTCAATCTCTTCTTGTGAAGGAGAGTCGTATCTGGGAGAAGTAGAAGGGAAATTACGAAGTGAGTGAACCGGGACCAATAATAAAATGCCCATGCCAGTCAATTTGTTTGTGAGAAAACTTCTTACCCTTCGACAAACGATGCACCATCCTCTACTTGCTCATCCTTGTCCTCGTTATCATCCTCAATGTCACTGTCACTGTCACTGTCTGATTGCACGTCGTCGTAAGGAGGGATCACTTCCACTTTTTTCAGACTCTTCCACACCGGGTCTGGATTGGGAAGGCGTCTATCTTCGTCCAGGCGCTTGATCTCCATTCGTCTTACCAGGTGCAAACTCCTGTACAGCCACGTCCCATCTGACACCTGAACAATTTTGTCGGATGAGAGTGCTCCAATGGATACTATCTCGCCCTTGTTTGGTATGTCTTGCTTGGATTTCTTCGATACTCTACAATATCACCAAGCTGGATGAAAGTGTTCAGGCCATTATTCCCCGTGTTAGCCTTGCTTAAATCAACCCTTAGATCGATGTAATCATCGCTTACAGAGGCACGAAGTTCTCGAATGTCATCTGTACAGTCAGTAGAAAAGAGGTGTTAGTTGCATGTTGTGATAAATTGTATGATTGATAAGTGTCTCATGCCATGCTCATGCTTACCTGAAAAGTCTGCTTCGAGCAAGTGGTCGTAAGTATCGTCTCCTTGATCTTGGTCTGAATCTTGTGGAGGATTCCACTCGGAGCCGTCAGAGTTGTCGTCGTCTTTGCAATTGTTGTCTTCAGGATCGGACATGACAACAGCTTCATCCTCGTCGTCATCCTCGTCGTCATCGTCTAATGGCCGATTTTGATCTGATATTGTTGGCACTATTCTATGATTTCGATACGCATTCGTGACATGAGCAATAACATTGTATAGTTCCACCCTCATACGTCCAATATCGGCACCGTCAAAGTTGAACAAGTCGTTCTTGGTGATGCAATCTTCTAATTTTGACGTCACGTCTTTCATTTTCACCTCCCTGCTGTTGACGAGCTCAACAAGGCCAAACGCGTATCGGCAGACATACAATCCGCAGTCGTAATTGTTATTTTGTGTTGGTGCTACAAGTACAAGATAAAATAATTAAATTTCAAGTGAGAGATTAACACAGCAAAAGAATGAAGCGAGTTCAAGTGTACGCACCTTGAGGGAAATGCAGTTGGCATGCCTTGTCTCTGTGATTAAATGGCCTGGAGTCCTGGTCGAGATTTGTGTTGAAATGTCTTCCCCATTCTTTATTGAGTACCAGGCGTATCGCATATGCCAACTGTGATCCGTCGTGTATGGTTGTACATCCCAACGAGTCTAGACGCAACATGCAGGTCACGTTTCTTGTATAGTTATTGCTGCCCCATCGAGCTCGTGTCTGTTTGATCAACTTTGGATTGAGCACTGCGATTAGACTCCAGTGATGCCCTAGGTGAACCGGAAACAAAAGTAGCTTCTTTTCGAATATGTTTACCCTTTTCAGCCATCGTTGGAGCGAGTCGGTGTACCCATTTGTCATGACACCGGCCAAAAAGTGAGTTGAAAAAGCATGAATGGGCGAATTGGTATCTTGTGGAGATCTTGGTGTTATCAGCCAGGACATCCAGAAGTTAATGATTGAGTCGTTGAGGCATCGTTCTGGTTTGAGAGTGCTGGCATCCATGCCATTCACAACGAGGCTGTTGTTCCCTACCGTATCAGCCAGGGAATGTTCGAAGTACTGGGCAAAAGATGCATCTGTATTTGTGCTGTGTCTCGTCAACCTTGTTGATAGTTCCCGAGAGTGCGCATCGGCTGATAGGAGGCTAAGATTGTTCGACTTGAATGGGAGAGTAAAGCATCGAGCGCTGTTGCTATCGATTGGAGCAAAATCGTCAAAGACAAGCCTCCTCGACACGTTGGCAGTCTTACGTTCAATCTCATCTTCGCTCTTCTGCACCATTAACCCAATTCGGATAGACTCATTGCAAAGCGATTGGCACATTGCCGTGCCAATGGCAAGTTTTTGTAGTGATAGAATGCTCGCTAGCGAGACTACTACGCAGACAGTCATTGCGGTCTTGACTTTTTTTGTGGCAGTGAATTTAAGCCGCACATCGCGCCGACCTTCCTTGAGTAATTCTTCCGCTTCTTCCGACTTGCTCAATATTGAGGATTTCGTTATTCCCTTGTCTCTCAGTTGCGTGACCCCCAACACCTGTTGAAGCCAACAAGTAACAAAGAAGACGACGTGCTGTATTGATATCGCTGTGGCTGTGATGGAAGTACATAAGTAGAACCAAAAAAGTATATGTGACACGGACTGTGACAATGAGAGCTAAGCAAGGAGGATTTCACTAACAACAGAGCACACACCAACTTGGTTGCGTCCATCGGTCGACGTTGGCGTAACGATAGACGCCATGATATATGAATTGTTCGTAAGATTGATGTTAACAATTACTTGAAAGAAAAAAAATATGAATGAATGCAATCGAGCTCTACTCTATGGTATGTCTTCGGATGAAGAAGATCCAGTCTGACAGTCTGATCCAGATCCAGTCGATGTGGTGTTCTCCGTTGACACACCACATCATAGGCACTGACATCATTGTTCCTTGGACGATTACTCGATCCCTACGTGCACTCAGTTATGTGCGCCATAAAACCTCGACAAGACCAAACGCATACGTGTGTGTGCAATGTGGATGCGTCTGCTGCCCAAGCCCAAGTTGAAGTAATCGAGGATCAGTAGATATAGATCCATGTTCCCTCTTGATGCAGTCTCTTGCCACGTCGTATGGCACGACGTCATTGTTCCTTGGTGAGAGGTAGATAAATGTAGAACGATTCGATTGGGAACATCCTCGCTCTGTACTGCTTACTCGTTATTGCGAACCGTATGGAAAGCGTGTTGGTACTTAAATGACCCCAAAATGACTTGGCGCCAAGTTTTTTGCTTTATTTTTAGTCTTTTTGGTAGGACTACACGACCACATGGAAAGTGTGTGGTACTTCAAATGACCCCAAAATGGTCTATTTGCTTTATTTTTGGTCTTTTTGAATGCTATTCGTCTGTCTTCGTCCAACTACGCTGTGTGTAGTTACATCTACTTACACCATTTGCAATCTTACGTTCAATCCAATCTCGAGAAGCTTGGACAAGATGGATGTCTTAATTGAAAAATAGAAGGGGGCAGAGCTGGTGGGGGGGGTGCGATCGAGCGCACTAAACCTGCGAAAAAGAAAAGAGAGCTCTGCGAGACAAGAGGAACGAAAGTAGGTACCTGACATGAGAGCGAGAAAGACACAAGAAGACACAACACACAACACATAGCATTGCAGAGCAACTTTATAGTAGGGTAACCCTTAAAAAAAAACACTAACACAGTAAAAGCAGTAGATGTACCAGACAAGGCCCCGAGGGCCCGCATTGCAGCTCTCTTTCTGTCCCCTCAGCTCCAGAACAGGCTACACAGCCAGGCTGCACGGCACCAGTTTGATAATCGGTCGATATCGACCCACCACGGTTAGCGGAGGCGGTTTGGGGTGGTAAATCCATCGGTGGTGCATGGGCATAGGGGGGTTGGGGTCGCCATTGTCCGTTGCTTTTATGTGTTGAGGTGGTTCAAAAATCCTTTGAGGCGCAGGAGAAGCGGGGAAGCTTATGGAACAAGGTCTATTACATCGATTAATATCCACTAAGTAGTTGATTGAGGGGGAAGCATGCCCCGTTTTATTTAAAAGATGACGCAGATGAAGGTAGAGGTAAAGATACTCGTATGTGATCTCTTATGTCGCGATCTGAAAAGGGGGTTTTGGACAAAAATTGGGCATTTTTGGATTGTGTTGGATTTCTCTTTCTACGTAAGTCTTGAGGAGGTTTGGTTTTAGAGTTGGAGTCATTTTAAGGTTGTATGTACCTCGTGGGACAATCAAGCAATGGCTCTATCCTGTCGGCCGAGGAGAGTCTCGCCGCTGGATATGCCAGACCTATGCGATGGATGTTGTGCAAAAATGGCAGTGGAACATGCTCTCCACTGCAAGGTGGGCGGTCTAGTCCATTGCCGCCACAATGATGTTAAAAGGGAATTTGGCTTCTTGTGCAGTCAAGCCTTTTCTTTTCCAATGGTGATAGTGCTGTTGATTACGAACCCTCTATCTACAATACAGTGATAAACGCCCCATGGAAGATGATGCTGCCGCAGCAACTGCTGAATCCGCTACGCAACAACAACAACAACACCAAGCAAACTGATGAATCGACCCCAGCCCCAGTGATAACACTCAAAATTGGCTACAGCGGGGCTGATTATGCCAATGCATTGTAGTCGATAGAGCAGCGCAAGGGCGTACCAAAACGTCTGCTTGAGCTGTGCGCTTCCAACTTCTTATGTGTATCGATTGTGGTGTCGCATCGCTGCAAAACACGCAGATGCCGTCTCAAAAAGTCCGCCATAACACCGCTTCCCAAAAGCAAAAAGCCACACAAGATGGATCAAGAACCAGCACATACAGCAATGACAAGCGTGGCAACACGGTAGTCCAATTATATCATCCGTAATTTACAGCAACGATGAATCAATGCCCCGCCGCGACTATAATGGACATTGAGTTGGATCTTGGCCGCCATTGATTTGAAAATGAATTGGCGTGAAATTAGAGAGAGTCAACGGCTGGCACTGTTGTGCTAGAGAGAGCGGAGTTACACATGTACTTATGGCCGGCCACCCACCACCGATGGATTTACCAACTCAAACAGACTCGCCATGACAACTGCAGTGGATGGTCGATGTTGATGAGCGATGGGCGAAGAATTAATCATCTTGTGCACTACCAATCCTTATTTCTGGTGCCTTGACATATCATATAATGTCATGTCCGTCGGTGCTCAGTAGTGCGTGTCCATCTCGACTCCTACAGTTGCTGGGACTCTGTGAACCATACAAACCGATTATATCGACGATAATACATCAATTCGTACGAGGCCGATACGGCTCATCTACTTTACAGTTTACAGTACGATGAGTGTTTCATGTAGCGGCAAATCCTGCAGAGCTGGCCTGGGAGGGAGAAATGACAACAAATGTAAAATTGTAGGATAGTACAGAGCTACTCGAGACACCCTGCTGCAATAATGAATAGGCGGCGGCGGATTTTCACTGAAGGCAATGAGGTGGAAGATAAAGAAAGCGTAGAATACACGGAGACCGTCTTTCGGCTTCTGACACGTACCCTGAGACTGTGAAACATTTGCATCCAAAAACAATCTGCTTCAGCTAATTGTCCAAGTTCGAGTGGAAAGAAGAGAAAGTTTGGTAATTAATAGTAGAGCCGTCCCCACTGACTGGTTCCAAGAGCTAATCTATTTGCAATCAAAGGCCGAAAGGAAGCACTGAAGATCCTAGTAGCGCAGTGGTATACTTAATGTTTGTTTGGTAGTTTATCCATCTAGTCTTTACTTTTTACGACGTAAACATACTCTTTCATCGACCTCTGCCATTTCAGGTGCCTCTCTCTCCGGGCCTGCCTCTGCTGTGATCGCTACCGTTATTTCTGGACTCTTCATTGCAACTACAGCTGCCTGATGGGAACGAAGAGCTGCAGCAACGTCTTCTTTGCTCATCTTTCCCCTCGGCACAAATATTCTTTGGCTGTTTAAGTGAAAGATTGCACCCAAGGTTGGCGGCGACGATCCAACGCTCTTCGTCTGCTCTCTCGGTCCTTCCTGCATTCCACTTCAGCTGCGAGATTGTAAATCGCAGCTGCATGACCACCAATTGCTGCTTCTTCATAATAAATGTTTCTCTCTTGTTATTCTTCTCTACGCCAACCCCCAAATGATACAGCTTTGCTAACTGAAAATGATCTTCCAAGTTTCCCAATTCAGCTGCCCTTAAAGTCCCCATTTTTCGGTAGCATTCTGCCAATAGCTGTATTACGACTGGATCATTTGACTCGCCCATTTTATAAGCCACAGTCTGCCTGCGTTCTCGGCATCTTCTGTCGACAATGGACTCTCTTGGCTCCCGTGCCAACTGGTTGGTATAGTTGCAGCCGACACAGTCGACTTAGTGCAGCATGGCATAATCTTATTTCTGTTTATGGCTCTTGGCTGCTTGAATAAAAGCTCGTCACGTAATTCAGCAGCTCGTTTTCTACATGTTCCCATATGCTTGGTCGATGTTCCTTCTGACATTTTATGCTGCAATATCTCTCAGATTTGCCTCTCAGATTTGCAACGGTACACGTCTTCAATTTGATGTCATCACATTCTGCGATGCCACAGCAAGCACAACAAATCAAACTGGTGCCGTGCAGCCTGACTGTGTAGCCTGTTCTGGAGCTGAGGGGACAGACAGAGAGCTGCAATGCGGGCCCTCGGGGCCTTGTCTGGTACATCTACTGCTTTTACTTTGTTAGTGTTTTTTTTTAAGGGTTACCCTACTATAAAGTTGCTCTGCAATGCTATGTGTTGTGTGTTGTGTCTTCTTGTGTCTTTCTCGCTCTCATGTCAGGTACCTACTTTCGTTCCTCTTGTCTCGCAGAGCTCTCTTTTCTTTTCGCAGGTTTAGTGCGCTCGATCGCACCCCCCCCACCAGCTCTGCCCCATCTATTTATCGGCCCTCGGGGCCCCAGACGGTTAGCGTAGCTTTTATCGGCGGCCACGGAGGTGCCCTCCTTACCCTGTAGGTCATTTTACCCAAAATTACCCAGAGCAATTCTACAGGGATTAACGTAGGAATTACTATGTTATGGATTTAGGAGAAATAAATCTGGTGGGCAGACGTAGAGCCTGTGTAGAATCATATGGCTGTAGGGTATTGTATTGATTCCTCTGTAGAATAGCGAGAAAACTGGTCCTGCACCCATGTCTTGTATGCAATATATTTGATGCCAAACATACTTTCAGTTCTTTTTAGCCAGAAACTTTCTTGTGATATGTTGTCTCCTTTCGATTTGGGTCGTTTTGTTGGTCCATTTAAAATGGTGTATTTGCCATGATTTTAAACGTTGTGAGCAAACATTCATCAACTCTCTCAAAGGTTCTTACGCAGCGAAATATGTCCTGGGAAGCTCCCATTCTGGCTTCTTCTCGGACCAGTTGCTGTTAGGAGACTTGATCATGTTGCCGATTCTTGTCACAAGAGCCTCCCTGTCGGGTATCAGATTTCCCTCCATTGCTGTCTTGTACGTTGTGTTGAGGATCATAGTTGCCCTTTCTTTGTTGTATGTCACTTTCGCCGTGTGTTCAGCTTTCTTCTTCAGGTGTTCGACCCACTTATCTCTCTTGATCACTGCCTCGCACAATTGGCCATTCATCTTCTTGGCGCAGTTGAGAATTCTATCAATCGAAATGTTAGACCCGGTCCAGTGTATTACGCTGCCCTGCGCCATCTAACTGATTTGATTGTCCCAGCTGCTGTTCGTCGTTGCGTTGTTGCTTGGATTCGCTGTATTCCTTTGAGGAGGTGCAATGCATTTGATTTTTGTGTGCTTCATTTGCGCAGGCTGCAGCATCTCTACAGATAGTCATCTGGGTTGCATCTTACCTGTAAACCCTTCTAGTCAAAATACGTACGTGCAGTTGCCGAGTTGATTGCTGTGTGTTTACCTGTACTTGCCTTTATTCTTGTCCACTTGCTACTTGCTTTTGTACCATATGTGCTCACCTATCTTTTTCCCAACTCGAAACTAACAAGCAACATGTTTAAAATCGTGGAGTCTCCACGATTTTAAACGCACACAAATCGAAAATGTAACTGAAACTTACTTACCATGCAAAAATCCAATTGCAGAGATTCTATACAAACGACACGGTTCAGACTGGCTTCAAGATGCATTGTACATACTTAGTACAAAGAAGAGCACCGACAAAAATACGGCCTCCGTCATTCGATGACGTCATGCTGACGCTCGTCACCTTTACGTTGACTCTCCACTATCCAGTTGACTGTCATATCTTTTCACATGGCGCATACTCTATCTGATTGATGTGTACTTATCCGCGTGTTTGCTCGTTTTGTTTTGCTTGCAGTGCATAGTGCATGTGATGTGTCTTAATGATGTACACACATCATGTCGAGCAGATCTTTGTACTAATGCATTCCGACAAGATTATTGCGCAATACCGTTCCCATTTGTCACCCCATATTAATCTGATCGATATCGGGATAAATGCTTCAATTGTTTTCTAATTTCACCAGATGGAAAGATAGTGCCAGCCGATTACGCTGATCGCATGATGTTTGGAAACGGCGGTGTATGCAGATAGATAGAGATTTCCGCCGGAGGCAGCAGGATTTATTGCGGCGGCCGCCGCCTATCGTTGGTGCCGCAATTACATCGCGATCGACACTGCCATGCTGCTTGTTGTCTAACTCTCGGTGTCAGCAAGATGTGGCCGGCGGACTTTCGACATGGTGATGATGTGTCAGAGGTGAAAAAAAGATCTTTTTGTTTTTTGATGGGCGCGCTTCAAGTTGCTAACTGGGAATACATCTAAACGGAGCACTTACTACATACATACTTACTCACTACTCTACTCAATAACCTGCCTACCATACTTAGTAGTCACAGCATTGCAGAGCAACTTTATAGTCAGAATTAGTGACTCAAAGAAGACCCACAACAACTGCCAGCACAAGGCCCCGAGGGCCACACTGCAGCAAGGCCCAGCCACACAAAACAGCACACAACGCACACAAAGCACTGCAGAGACACACCAGTTTATTGAACGTAGGTAAGATTGCAAATGGTGTAAGTAGATGTAGCTACACACAGCGTAGTTGGACGAAGACAGACGAATAGCAATCAAAAAGTCCAAAAATAAAGCAAATAGATCATTTTGGGGTCATTTGAGGTCATTTTAAGTACCGCACACTTTCCATATGGTTCGTGGTGGTCAAAACGAGACCACCACCAGTCATTCTCGTAAACTTTGTATTGTTTCCCTTTTCTCCTCTTTCAACAGCACAGCCCACACTCAAACTGGACTAGTGATGGGAAGGGCAGTGCCGAACGGCTCACCTTGGATATACTGTGTTGGGAAGTGCAGTGCCGAATGGTCATTTAAAGTACCACACACCTTCCATATGGTTCGCCATAACGAGAAAGCATAGTGTACTCTCAAGAACGCACACTCAAGACTAATGGTGGGAAGGGCAGTCACGAACGGCTCACACTTGGACGTACTTTTGGTAAGTGCAGTGCCGAATGGCCAACTACTCACACTGAAACTCAAGGGTATGTATTAAGTGCCACGTCATCAAACTCAATTTGATTTGAGAATGGCATTTTTGATTTTTGTCTCTTGTCTCGGTCCTTTTCTCTTTCAACAGAACGCACACGCCCCCCCCCCCCCCAAGTATTGGCGCGCCACAACATCAAAAAAGTCATCCCGGCGCGGCCCAAGCATCAACACCTCAACCATGTTCCTTGCTCCGCCCGTCTCGGAAAAATGTGGAATATCGATTCTGATACTATAAACTGGTCTGTCCCTGCAGTGCTGTTTGTGCTGTAAGTATGAGTGTGCTGCAGTGTGGCCCTCGGGGCTTTGCTCTGGTGGGCATGCATGTGCCAGTCAAATTTCTTTTAATAACTATATCTGTCTATAAAGTTGCTCTGCAAAGTAGATATGTGTATAATGAACAGTTTGTGTTGAATGCTGCATTATTTTTTGCACCTGGTCCATAAATTAAAATGGTCAGGCATGCTTGGCTTGTTGCATCTTGCTTCTGAATTTACTTTCAGACATGTTACTCAGATGGGTATCCTGGTATAACCTCATGCTGCCGGAAGCTTGCGCGCGAAAGGAGAAAAAGATCTTTGCCCGCGCGCGCCGAAACTGCAAAAAATCTTTTTCATCACCTCCCACAGAGTTCTCTCGCGCATCATGGCGCTGCGATGAGTAGAGTCCGGCCAGCCATGTCTTCCCAAATCCAAGAGTTAGACAACCAGCATTACGTCCGCTTTGATCGCCATGCAATAGCGGTGGCAGCGATAGGCGACGACTGCAATAAATCCTTCTATCTCCCGCGGAAACATCACTCAATCTGATCTACACACAAAAGATCTTTTTCACCATCTCCTGTGGATCATATTATGCTCCCACCGACAGCGAGACAACAGCAGCACGTCTGTTTTGATCCCCATGCGATAGCAGTGCCAACGGTAGTCGATCACCGCAATAACCTTGCCAATATGCACTAAGAGATGTAAATATCCATTCGATGAGATGTGTGCACATGAGAAAAGATGTGCACAACATGCACTACCACAGCCACCCACGTGCTCTCAACGCGGGCATTTCGTCGAGCTTCGTGACGTGGCCTCAAGTGTGAATTTTCATTCGATTTCATTCGATTTTAAATATTTTCGCCCGTCATCACGAGTCACAGCTACGAAGCTCACTATCGATACGAGTAAATCTTATGCATTATACGTTATTTGAGCATCTATTCATACTACAGTTGCGTCGACTGCATCGTTCTCTTCAAGAATAGAATGGTTATGTATTTCATTCATGTGTATTTTCATCGCATTCTTTCCAATCAATCTCTCACCACATTCTCGACAAGCACAAATTGTTGTGTCCATTCTCCTTACAGCCAGGCACAAATCCACATCATACTCAGGATCCAACCCTTCCTGGTCGGCATCGACCTGCTGGTTGTTGTTGTTGTCGTCTGGAAGAACGTCTGGAAGAACAAAGTCGTCAGGAATCCGAAGAGCATCACAATCATTCATCTCCAATTCGTAATCATACAAAGTCACTGACTCATTCTCAATGGCAGCGTTCTCAGTCTCAAGAGTGGCGTCAGCATCCTCACTCAACTCTACAATAGCTCGTGTCCTCAAAATTGGCGCACGCTTTGCTTTCGTGGCCTCGAGCATCTCTTTGATTCCGTCGCGCATCCATGGAGCACGCTCAATTTCCAATTCCTTCATTCCATCCTTCCACCCTGCCTTGGCACGGATCTCGCAGTCGGCAAGAGAGCCCAACAGCTTATTTTCCATCCTCGTCAGAGTTTTCTTCTTATCATATTTCTCCCCCTTCAAATGATCCGTGAGAAATTTCAACATGTCATCTTTGATGTTACCGTGCTCATCAATCAGGAGAGACTTTGCAACATCATCGCGTAGGACACCCCCCTCGTCGTAGAGGGAAGATTGAAGATCAACATTTGCTGCTTGAGATTGATTTGGCTGCAATGGCAACGGGGTCTCGTCCTCCTCCTCCGTAGTCACCGATGACATGTTGTTGGAACAAATAGCAACTGCATTACCATCATCCTCAGACATGTTCCTGCTTGGCTTAGTCTTCTTTGCAGCGGGTGTAAGTCCAGACGGACTTGCCGCTGGGCGTTGACGGGTGGCTGCATCTGACGGAGTTGATGAACGTTCAGAGTTTCTATTATTTCCCCTCTTTGTCTTCCTTCTCTTTTCCGCCTCACGCCTCTCGGCTCTTCCTTTGTTTTTGACTGCTGCCGCTTTTCTATCTCTCAAGAATTCCGCAAGGTCGTCTTTCATGTCAGGCCAGAGGTCCGTGCTCGGCAACACTTTCGGAGGAGACCAGCCTACCTCATTATTCATAACCTCGGGCTCCTCATTATTGATAACCTCGGGCTCCTCATCTTTGCTCTCAGTGATCCCCACTTTGTACTCTCGCTTCTCCGAGTCGGGTCCAACTTTGCGGCGGTAGAAGTGAAAGGAGTAATCAACATTCTCCATATTGTTGTGACGGGAAGAAGTCCTCTTGCCTCTTCGTTTCCCACCCCCAATATCATCTTGTACAATGAGGACGCTAGATGAAAACTGCAACTTATCCGCCCTTGCACAAGCGCCTTTCAACTTAAAAGCCTCTAAGATCATTTCATCGTCAACCTTCTTCATTTTCTCATCATCTTCATTGTAACCGCAAAGGACATTCAGTGCATCCCTCAAATCGCTGAATTTGAGATAAACCCCCCGCCAATCATCACTCTGAAGTAGAAGTGCAACAGCCATACGCAACTTGACAGAGTGACTGTTAGAGAACTCAACTTCATCCATGTTGATAATATGATACGACCCACCGGGGGCGCACTTAATCTTCACAGAATACGTCGAATGATTCAATCGAAAATAAAAGATCGGCTCGGACACTCCCTCCTGATGTTGTAGAAAGAGATGAGAACGTGCGTTGAATTCTCGACCGTCGGGAAAGTCACTGTAACCACACAGAAGGAGTTGGTCTAATCCGACACCGAAATTATGCACCAAAAAATTTGAAATCACTAGTACACAGTCAGGATCTCTGGGGCACTCGATTAATCAAGGCCAAATATCCTCAGAAGAGGTTGTAGCATCGAGTTGGGCCGACTTGGTTGAGTGCCCCTCGAGAATTGATGGCTGCCGACGGCACCTAGTACATGTTATTTTAGTTAGGGGCTTGTTAGCGATTTTCGCTCGACAGCGTGTCACGAGCGTGCCGCCACGAAAAAACTTAAAAATGTGACGGCCACGAAATGGCACAAAAGAGGCCTCTTGAGAGCACGTGCACCGAAACAAAACGACCAATAAACGCAGCTCCGTCCGGCGACTAAATATATGCCTACTGCACTGAAACATCGGATAGCTGTCTGGGATACATATCTGAAAAGCTGCGGATAGTTGGTTAGTGGATTGCAACGAGAGTCACGCACCGTGACAACACATGAAGAATTTGCGGTGGCAACAAAGTCGACACGAGTGCAGGTTGTATTTATTTTCGTACCGAACTTTTTTTTTTCCTCCAAGGTGCAAAAATTAAAGTAATGGGATGATGTGGGGAGGGAAAGGCAGCAAAAGGCATCTTACAGGTAAGTGAAGGTGAGCGCATAACAAATCGCATGATGCATCAATGGTTCACAAGGAAATCACTGACAGTCGGAACAAAACGCAAGCGGACACAAAAGGGTAGGCCGCATGTCCGTTTGTATTTCTGGTTTGACACACGCATCAATCTTACATTCATTTCTCTCTCGTATCGGGAGCAGGTGGCACACAACGACAATCAACATGGACTGTACCACACGGAAAAGCCGTACAACATTGTAATTAAAGCAGGGGAGGGCGCTCGGCAGCAGGGGAGGAGAGTGGGCGATCATCCTCAGGACAGCGCCATTCATTGGACTGGTCCAAACATTTCCATCGACAGGATACTCAACTGTACCGAAAAGACGAACGGCCAACTATGGAGGCGGTAATCAAGCGGGAGAGGTGGGTAGAGCACCTTCAGAGGAGAGCTGAGCACACGGCAGAGACATGCAATAAAGTCGACACGAGTGCAGGTTGTAGTTATTTTCGTACCGAACTTTTTTTTTCCTCCCTGGGAGGAAAAAAAAAGTAATGGGATGATGTGGAGAGGGAAAGGCAGCAAAAGGCATCTTACAGGTAAGTGAAGGTGAGCGCATAACAAATCGCAAGATGCATCAATGGTTCACAAGGAAATCACTGACAGTCGGAACAAAACGCAAGCGGACACAAACAGGGTAAGCCGCATGTCCGTTTGTATTTCTGGTTTGACACACGCATCAATCTTACATTCATTTCTCTCGCGTATTGGGAGCAGGTGGCACACAACGACAATCAACATGGACTGTACCACACGGAAAAGACATACAACATGGTAATTAAAGCAGGGGAGGGCGCTCGGCAGCAGGGGAGGAGAGTGGGCGATCATCCTCAGGACAGCGCCATTCATTAGACTGGTCCAAACATTTCCATCGATATGATACTCAACTGTACCGAAAAGACGAACGGCCAACTATGCAAGGCGGTAATCAAGCAGGAGAGGTGGGTAGAGCACCCTCAGAGGAGAGCTGAGCACACGGCAGAGACATACAACAGAAGCCAGAATGGGAACTGCCCAAAACTTACTTCGATGGGTAAGACTCTTCCAGACCAAGAAAGAGTAAGTTGAGGTGGTGCTGGTGTGGATTTCTATAGTAGTGGGAAGGTGATGTTGTCGGATGAGTGTGATGACGTTCTTGTGCACGAGAAAGCTTCTGGCTAAGAAGGATGAAGAATGCGTTTGGGATCAAACATTTCCTCTGAAACTGGATTACTGGACTATCAGAATGATGACCTCAACATCAGAATTGTGATGGCATGGATGCCTTATAATTCTGGGGTATGCTGATTCGATCAGAATAAAGAAGTCTGGCATCAGAATAAAAATAGTTAAGTACCAGAATGAAAAAGCTGTTGTGCCAGAATGAGAACACTGTTGTATCAGAATGAGACAGTAGGTGTACCAGAATGAATTGTGACAGAAATCAGAATTATCTAGAATTATCAGAATGTCAAGTCAGTTTGTCACAAAGATCGATAATGTCACAATCTATTTTCACCTAGTTATAGACACACAACAAGTTACACAAATTTATACTCCTTCTACAACGCGGCCGGGCACCCATGTGCAATTCTGGTACCATCATGTGGTCACAACTGCTCCAATGAATAGTCGGTATCGATTCATGACAAATGGATCTATCTATTGGACGTTGTGGATTGGTGAGTGTATCAACGGATGGTAAAGTCAGCATGACCAATGTGGAGAAATGGAACAGTTTTTTCATAACATATGACATCGTCGCGGAAGTTGAACAAGTGAACTGCTTGAGAACGAACAAACGGTGGTACATTCGACTTGGAAAGAAGGGGCCCAACTGGATTGATAAAGCAGCAACGCAAGCAAAGATAGGAAAGCTGGTTCCGCCTCGGTGCCCAAACATTGAATATATTGGTCGGCGGTTGAATGCAGAGTTGAATGACATGATAATTGATGATGAGGAGGATGGTTGGGGCGACGCATGCGGCAGAGACACCGGAGACATCGCTATCAATAGCAATAGCAATAGCAATGAATCTCAGAGTCAGAGGGGCAATGATGAACTTCAAGCAGAGACAGGGCCAACTACTCCGACAAAGTATCCACTGTTAGAGTCATTACAGTTAAAAGATATACGGTTGGCAGATATCGACTTGTCTGACGATGCACAAAATGATAAGTTCAAACGAATCTTGGGAGAAATGGTGGCAAAACAGCAACAATACACAAACAACAAGAACAGAATTGAATACTTTCAACTGCGAGCGCGCCCGGTCACACCAAAGGTGAAGTTTGGGATATTGACGGGCTGCAAGAAATGGCTGATAGTAATGCCAAGGGTGCTAAGAGATTGGGTGTAAAAAGACGACCATACTTCCCATGGATCCCAGTCGAAAACTACATTCTACCCGTCCTTCATCTTTGCATTGGACTTGGTAATAATGTGATTGATTACTTCGGTCACCTCGTGGAGTGGACGCTGACGAAACTATCAGATGAGGAGAGAGGCTGGAAGAATAGAGTTGTTGCTCTGGATGGAGAACTCATTCAACAAAAGCGGGACGCTGTTAATGAGTGGAAGGCAAGCACTCGCGGAAAACGACGAACGGCATTGATGGCACTGCGGAGAAATCGAGCACAGACTGTTGGCTTACTTCCCAATGAGACCGAAGAGCTTGCAGAGCTTGATGCCGAATTCACCGCTCTTGGGAAAGCGAGAGATGAACTAACATCCGAAAGGAAGAATCTCATGGAAAAGATTGAGAAGGCGCATGAATCTAGGCGGAAGCCACCTAAGGAAGTTACTAGAACGTGGTATTTGCTCATGGAACGAATCTACAGAGATTGCGGTGTTAAGCGTGAAGACTACCACAAGAGGAAGTTTAGTGGTCGTCCATTGAAGGAAATCATGCGCAAATCCGAAAAGATCTTCACCGAAGCAAAGCAAATGCTTCGTGAATTCAAAGACGATAGCATAGATGGTATTGACGCAAAAATTGACAATGTCTGTGACAATATGATCTCTCTACTGAGCAGTTGGGGTAAGGTGTTCAACACTTTATATAGTAAGGACCCATCCCAGGAAGACAAGGCACAATTCAAAATTGACTTGGATACTGCCGTACAAAAGCACCGTGCACTAAGGGGTTTAGTTGACTACAATAATGATACGCCAAAGCTTCATTGCATTGAAGATCACGCAGTGGATGCACTCGAGAGATTCCCAGACTTGCTTCTAATGATTGAGGAATGGGTAGAACAGTTTCATCAAACTGAGAAGAAGCGGGTAGAGAACAGAGTCAGATTTATCAAAGATGCTTTTAAAAGAGCTGAATCTGCGTCTAAGAAGAGGGCGGCTGTAAATGATTCAACGCTCATGGTTCAAAGTAGAAGAACTAAGAAGGCAAGAGGGGAGTACAAACCAAAGAATGTATAATTAATATGAGTAAAATCTTAAATTTGAGTAACATCGAGGTTGTACGAAGCGCTGAAAATGTAGGCGTTAATAGAATATGGTATCCGTCAGCGGTTTTGTTGATTTATATTGGTACATCATGTGTATTGAATGTTGTGTTGGGGTCGTAGTAGTGGTGCCGTCATGGTGATGATCTTATGTCAAGATTTCTTTGACGGGGCATTTAGGGGGCCATACCACATATATTTAATATCATGTAAAATTTATCAAGTAGCCCCCTTAACCCCCGAAAAGGGGGATGAAGGGATGCGGATTTTTTCTATGGAAGAAATCAGTGTGTCTTGCTAGATCTTAGATCTGGATGATTCTTTTTCGGCGCAAAACAGGAAGACGTAGAAATGAAGGGTTAACCTATGTTTTAGGTAGACTGTGGAAGAAGAGCCCAAACTCATGCATGCATGCAGTTCATCGCAACAAATAGATTCTGTTGCAGGGGTCAAAAAAGGTGAACAACACCTCTTCCTGAAACGTAGAACGGTTAGGTGGGAATTAGTACGAAATTTTACAAAATCCATCAGAATACATCAGAATCAACCATCTCAACCATGACGAAGTACATTGATCCTGCGGCTGTAGACATGATGGAGAGGGATAATGGAGATTGTTGTAAAGAAGCTGGGTAATGAGTTGTATAACAACACATGCAATACTCTCGGCATTCCAACAAATTAATACATAATATTATGCAATCTACTTTGCGCCGCAAAATTTGCCACACACAACATTCACAAACTCTCAACTGGACAAGAGGAGAGGAGTGATATTATGACCAATCTGTGAGAGACTTTTCCGTGGTAAGTTGGTCGACAATTGCTTGGTCATCATCGCGCGAAGCATTCTTCTGAAAACTCCTCCATTTCCAACCTTCTTCTTCTGAGCAAGCTCCGCAGATTTTCTCGCCAGCTGCCTCTTCGCCTTCACCTTTGCATGTGTGAAATTTTTTGCTCGATGGTTGGTTCTCCTGCGAAATCCCTGCCACTCTACGTGCTCATCACCAAACATATCGATATCAGGTGCACTACAGTGGAGATCATACCACATCATCTGGGATATGTCCGTGTTCGAGAGCGTAATGAAGCAAAGCTGGAAATGCCCGTAAGACATTGCCGTAGTCTTCAAGGAGGTTAGTGTGTGCCTTGATGCAAAGATCTTGTCAAATACTGGAACATAATTCACAGTTGCAATCCAATAGCCCAGTTTTCCACCCAGCCATGCTGTACATTCTTCTTCTGTGATGCTTGCATTAGTACCCTGGTCAATAGTAGAAAGACAATCCGTCAGAGCATTTCGTTTACTGAGCGGCATGCCACACTCTCTCCTCACGATACAGCCTATCAAACTCTTCCTCTAGAGCTCTCTTGATTGGGCACAGTTCCGCCAGCACGTGTTGACAGTGATACTCTTTGATAAGAAGAAGGGTATGAAGATCTTTCGTCGCATCAATGCGCTTGGAAGCAGTCGTTGCTGTCGAAACTGAAGGCGCGTAGGTATTGCCATGATCTGTAACAGAGATTCCATAGTGACCCTGAAGTGTTCTGTAACCAGGGCAGAGTCTCGCTCGAATATCCGCTTCTCTATTGGCAAGGGAAGAGGCTGGCTCTCGGAAGTTACAAGGGAAAGAGTACGGATATCGGAGAGATCATGTTGACAGTTTTTACTTTTAGAAAATTATGAGCATAGCAACGGTCAAAAAGAGATCTGATGGTCCTGCGAATCCAAAATTGCAACGAACTTTCTTCCTTATTGGAATCTGTGCCGTTGCTATTGCAACGGTCATTTTATTGGTTCGTTGACATCTATCATATTGTCTGTACATATTATGTCTCAAATCTTAGCACGTAAACTGCACCACATTCCCCAGCATGTTTCGCTACTTTGCTTCTATCAGGCTCAATTACGACGTTATTGTTGATCATAATTCGTATTTTATACATGTACGAGACGGTGGATAACATAAAGTAGCTGTTAAGTCATTAACACCTTTGTATTTTGTTACATACATCATGATATGTGTTCAAAATCGGCACAAAACGCAGCTACTGATGTAGCGGTCGATACGTCAGTCAACATTGCTTATCATCCAGCGATGATAATACCATTGGATTCAGCGTCAAAAATGGTCTAGTCGCCATATCGTAGGTTTGTTATGTCCATTACTGAAGTGATACGGCTGTGCTATGGTAGGATGATCTTGTGCGTCGATGCATGTCGCATGTCTGGTGATGTGAGTTGTGCAAAAAATCTGATTTCGGAGGCTCCGTTAGACACCTTTTTTCTAATTCGGTGTGTCATCGTTGTGCGATCAAGTCAAGTTGAAGTGGGACAGGATAGAATAAAGTAACATCCAATAACCTTAAGTGAAACTAAAGAACGTGAACCGAGAGATGTCTCTCGGAGCATGAACCGCAGAGCATCGCAGCAACCAGCGATAACTCTGACAACTATAATGGGGGAATCGCCCAGCTCGATTTCCTAATCTTGAAGTAATCAAATATTCGTAGAAGGGATTTGCCGAATCCTGGAAGAGATACCCGAAAAGCGGATCTGAGCCCCAGCCAGACTCGTTCCCCGAGACGAAGCAACGCATGTCTGTATATAGATCTGTACTTTGCTTTCGCCCGTTGACTCAATGCTTTCGCCCGTTGAGTAGGAACAATGAATTACTGGGGGGCAGAACTTTATAACCGAGGACCTAGAATCTCCGATTCATAGAGTCTCCGATTGCCGCTGCAACAGGTATTAACGACAGACCATTTTCAGAACCGCTTCTGAAACTTCCCCCACCAAGTTCTCCCAGATGTAATAAGCAGTATGTAATAACATCTGGCGGCGTAATGCCATTCCTACTAGTTGCTTTGCTCAACCCCGGCTGTGCTCGGCTCCACAGTCTCCACGAGCGTAGGAAATAGCACTACAAAAAACACCGCATTGGCGATGAGTCCAGTGCAGCGTAGTGTTGTGTCTCAGTGTCGAATCTAAATTATTCGAGCTCACTGAGTCGAAGACATAATAACTCCAACGAGTCTGAAATGTTCATTTCTGGTATTGAATTTGTTACTCGACCAAACCCCAGAGTAAAAATTGATCTGACGTGACATCACTGAAGGAATTGCTGAAGTGTCTGCAATCCCCTGTTGAAATCTACATCCGCCCGACGTCGACGGAGTGCATGGTGGAAGACTGAAACCCCCATAGATTTCGACTCGGTGTGTCACATCCCCAAGTCTTTTGAGAATTAGAGTTCCATCTAATTCTGATAACAATATCATCCAGATGATCCAATCATCCCGAATGACAACCTCAATGAGAAAAACAACCAAGTTGTTTCACCTCTCCTAGCCCGCAGGACCACACCAGAAAACAGAGCCCAAGGTCTACCTCTGTGTATCATAGTGATCGATCGTCAGTACGGGCCTGACCACGAATTCAGGACTGACTGAAATCGATCTTGTGGCTGCTTCCTCACTTCACTTGTCTGTCGTCTTTCTCCCCATCCACACCGGCTAACTTGAAGGCGTACGAGATGGTGTGTCACGTTTGCTTCAAGTCAATTGAAGTGGACAGGATAGAATAAAGACCATCCAATAACCTTAAGTGAAACTAAAGAACGTGAACCGAGAGATGTCTCTCGGAGCATGAACCGCAGAGCATCGCAGCAACCAGCGATAACTCTGACAACTATAATGGGGGAATCGCCCAGCTCGATTTCCTAATCTTGAAGTAATCAAATATTCGTAGAAGGGATTTGCCGAATCCTGGAAGAGATACCCGAAAAGCGGATCTGAGCCCCAGCCAGACTCGTTCCCCGAGACGAAGCAACGCATGTCTGTATATAGATCTGTACTTTGCTTTCGCCCGTTGACTCAATGCTTTCGCCCGTTGAGTAGGAACAATGAATTACTGGGGGGCAGAACTTTATAACCGAGGACCTAGAATCTCCGATTCATAGAGTCTCCGATTGCCGCTGCAAACAGGTATTAACGACAGACCATTTTCAGAACCGCTTCTGAAAACCTTAAACTAACCACAAAATAAAGGGAGGGGAGGGTGGGGAAAAATTTCAGTGCTCCAGAGATCAGTAAACTCTAAGGATGATCAACTTCGTCAGTTGGTACTGTCGCCGGAGGCCTGACCGATGAATTTGCTAACAACTAAGATTGTAAGCTGTTGGCTCATTTCTTTCTTCCAGCCAAATCTTGTATAAGTTCCTCGTTCAAGTAACGGCCTGTCCATTCTAAATTCTGGACAGACTGAAATACAATCTTTTGGCTGCTGTTCCTCACTTCACCTTGGCTTTCTCTTTCTCCCCATCCACACCGGCTTAACTTGAAGGCGTACGAGATGGTGTGTCATCGTTGTGCGATCAAGTCAAGTTGAAGTGGGACAGGATAGAATAAAGTAACATCCAATAACCTTAAGTGAAACTAAAGAACGTGAACCGAGAGATGTCTCTCGGAGCATGAACCGCAGAGCATCGCAGCAACCAGCGATAACTCTGACAACTATAATGGGGGAATCGCCCAGCTCGATTTCCTAATCTTGAAGTAATCAAATATTCGTAGAAGGGATTTGCCGAATCCTGGAAGAGATACCCGAAAAGCGGATCTGAGCCCCAGCCAGACTCGTTCCCCGAGACGAAGCAACGCATGTCCAGTATATAGATCTGTACTTTGCTTTCGCCCGTTGACTCAATGCTTTCGGCCCGTTGAGTAGGAACAATGAATTACTGGGGGGCAGAACTTTATAACCGAGGACCTAGAATCTCCGATTCATAGAGTCTCCGATTGCCGCTGCAACAGGTATTAACGACAGACCATTTTCAGAACCGCTCTGAAA
>JAHBBA010000987.1:0-50594 GCA_018806925.1 Skeletonema costatum | reverse complement strand
CTCCATGCTGGACGCAGACATCGTTGTTCACGACCCACTGGGTACATCCCGCGGTAGAACACTCCCTTCTCTTCGCTCCATGCTGGACGCAAACATCGTTGTTCACGACCCACTGGGTACATCCCGCGGTAGAACACTCGCTTCTCTTCGCTCCATGCTTGATGCAAACATCGTTGTTCACGACCCACTGGGTACATCCCGCGGTAGAACACTCCCTTCTCTTCGCTCCGTGCCTGATGCAAACATCGTTGTTCACGGCTCTGTTGCCGCACCCCTCGGTAGAACACTTCTTGACATTTGCTCCATGCCTGATGCAGACGCCATTGTTCACGACTCTGTTGCCGCACCCCTCGGTAGAACAGTACCACCTCGTATCAAAACAATCACTGCATATCTCCATCTTGGCACCCTTCTCACGGAGGTAGCACCTTTGACACGCTTGTTCCAAAACCAAAAAGGCGTCTTCGTTGCCATCATTTCGTTTGGCAGGCGAGCAAACGATAAAGTGGTCTTGACCCTTCTTGACCTTACGGAGATCCACCCATGATCCCTCTACCTCGCCGTTACAGTTAGTGCACCAACACATACTTTTCTTCTTCCCGCGGTACGGTTCATCATAGCAGTTTACATGCTTCAATTTGATGTTGTGAGGGACGTGTCCGTTCATGGCCATGTGAAGAGCGTCGACTGAATAGCGCATTACATTTTCCAACTCTATCTTCTCCTGCCATCCGGTATGCTGCCTCAGTGCGTGAGGGAGCTTATATGATTTCTGAGGAACTAGCTTCTGGTCAATCCATTCTCCGTTATAGAAGGTTTCGTATGCATGCTTGCCAAATAACAATACAGCTCTCAAGTTTGGAATCCTTGACACCAGTCCCTGGACCAATTGTTTCACCAGAAGGTCACTCTCACGACAAAACGCCTCATACTGTGGTCTTTTCTCGGGGTCGGTACTCCAATCTGAAGGGCCATCGCTACAAAGACGGTTGAACACAATCGTATGCTTCAAAACGTATTCTTTGGCATCTTCCTCAGTCATATCAAAGTGCTCCTTCAATGTCAACACCAATTTTTTGAAGATAGTGTTTTGGCATCTTGCGGCAGGAAGACCATCATCTCCCAATGTGAGGAGGCCGAGCTCAGCAATGAAGCTCTCCCTGCTTTCTTCTCCTGGGGGAAAATTCATAGCAGTTCCAAGAATAATGTCGTCTAGTGTAGCTGCATGAGTCGCAAATGGCACGTATCGCACTCCATATTTCTTGCAAAGCTCTTTTATCAACTCAACAATGACTCTTAGCTCAGGAATCCTGTCACAGAGATCTTCGATAATATTTGGTGTTTTATTGTTTGACGATTCGTTGTTGTTGGAATCTTCCGTATCGACGCCATTGGATTGGTAGGTGTCATGGGCGTTGTCCACGTTTGTTGACGGTGATGGGGTTTTGGTGCCATCGGAGGAGAAGGAGGAGTGAGTGGCGCCATCGATGTCATTTGTTGACGCCCTGCTATTGCATTCGTTGTCATGGCATTCTTCTTCACGACAAGAAGATGATTGATTTGCCCACCCTGCTCCAGGAGTAGAGAATGATGATGATGATGATGATGATGGTGATGGTGATGGTGAGGCTTCCACCGATGAAGATGATGACACGGGAAATCCTTCGTCGCCATTACAATTAGAATTGGATGATAGTGACGATGAGCCACCAGTAAAGTAATCACCATGATTATCATCGTCGTCGTCATGATCATCGTTATAATTGTCATGATCATCGACGGCTGGTGATTGATGCTCGGCGGTGTAGCCGTAGCCAAAATCGGACGAAGTGTCATCATCAGTTCAGAACACACCGCTTTTGATTTCGATGCGTCCTTCTCAGGCTCAAACTGTCGGACTTTCGCATCGGCCGCATCTTCGGTACTGAGCCCAACGTTCCCAGCAAGGAGCGCCGCAGTGGACGGGGGGATAATGGAGGGCATGGTATCCTTTGTCTCGTTCAGGCTATTGCACTCAGCAAATTCGTCGGCATTGGAGGAGCGTCTCTAAGCAGGAGGTTCATTCAGACCGTCATGAAACCGACCGTAAAAGTTGACCGTGTTTTTGTTAGAGGGAGTACTTGCTTTATGAGACCAGTGAGAGTCGCCAAAACTCGCCAACAGGAGACTAAATAAACCCCCATATCTTCGTTTCGGCTCTTCGTTTCGGCTCTTCCTTTCGGTCTTTTCTCCTCTGCTTGGAGCTAGAAGAAGGTTGATCGTAAAATCTCGAGCAAAGACCAACCCAAAGACCCCACGATCAGCGATGATTCCAATTTCACGATCAACTGGCTGGGGCTGCAGTTAGTATTATCATTGTTGATGTTTTGCAGTCATTATTCAAACCCTCCGACTCATAAACAACGACCCGATCTTTAGAAAGTCATTGATCATACCGACTTGGCCATAACACGTTGATACGATGTCGGAAGCTATACAACTCGCAACAACAGGACTGCTCATGGGCTTCATCCATGTCCTCGCCGGTCCAGATCACCTTTCTGCATTGGCTACACTGAGCGGCACAAACGTACGATCAGATAATAATTATGTACATTCGTTCCTACTCGGTATCAAGTGGGGCTTAGGTCATGCCTTCGGTCTCATCATCGTTGGTGCCATCTTGATTGCAATAGATATACCGGTCAACAACGGTTCAGTTTCCAACACGCTGGAAGCATTCGTCGGCGTCTTCATGCTCGCACTGGGAGCCTATGGCATGCACAAAGCGTTCCGTCACCGATCTTCTGTAATACCAATTGAATTGGTGGAACTTCCATCGCCTAACGAGAACCTTCATAAGATAGTAGAACACGACGAAGAAGATTATGAGGACAGTGCAAATCCTCGTTCGTCCATCCTTTGTGAAATGACTCAAGTGCTCAATGAAGACTCTGAAAGGTGGCTTGATGTATCACTTAAATCATCTGCTAAAGGCAAAGTAGTCGAAGGAACTTTAGAAGAGATGGAAGACGAAGACGATGTGGAATCGAGAATCTTCAAGGCCGCTCGTTCTATTGGTAAGATGACAGAACTCGGGGGCAGTTTCATGTCTGTACCAATGAATTCATTGCAAAGGCTGTCATCCAGTATAAAGTCTGTCTCAAGTGTAGACAGCGGGAGTAATCTTCTCAAGAAGAGCCCTTCTCAATTGCTGCTGGAGAGACATGAAGAAATGTTGGAACAATTTGGTGGAACCGACAATGGCAGCAGCAGCTGCAAAGCGGAACATACCCACGAGGATATTGTCCCTACTTCTCGCAGAACTTGTACTACTGGAGCACTTGCAGTACTCACTGGTCTCGTCCATGGAGTTGCTGGTCCAGGTGGAGTGTTGGGAATCATTCCTGCCGTGCAATTGCGTGACCCATACCTCAGTTCTATATACCTTGGCACCTTTTGCTTTACATCCTGTCTCGTCATGGGCGGCTTTGCAGCATTCTATGGTACCTTTAGCAAATGGTTAGCTGGTGGAGGAGATGGTAGCACACATAGAGTATTCTTAGTGGAGGTTGGATCTGCCTCTTTGAGTATATTTGTGGGCTTGATTTGGATAATTCTGTTGTCAGTTGGCAAGCTGGAGGATATATTTCCGTAGTTCACGTCTACGATGTCATCTTCATTGTATTTTTATATAAGTAAACTATAAAGTTAAGATTAATATCTTAAATAACGCTCTTTCATGTGGAAGCAGATCCAGTAGATTCTCCTCCTCCTTCGCCACCACCATCTCCAGTACCACCACCCATACCTGGAATCGGAACTGCCAATCCTATACCTCCTCCACTCGGCACACGTCTTGCAATCTCACTGATCATACGCTGCGGCGGCTGCCCCTGAAGCCAAACAGCACCTGGCCCGGTCAATGTAGTCAAGAATAAACCCTCTCCTCCGAAAATAACATTCTTAAATCCAGACACTTGTTCCACGTCAAATTCAACTCCATCCTGAAACGCCACGAGGCATCCACTAGAAATCTTCAATCTTTCTCCCTCACACAAATCTTTTCGAATCAATGCACCGCCTGCTTTTACCAATGCGTCTCCGGTGCCTGATAGGCCTTGCAGAACAAATCCCTCTCCTCCAAAAAATCCGGCAGAAAACTTCTTTGTGAATTCAATGTTAATATCCACAGTATGACTGGCACAAAGGCTGGAGCAAAGATAGTATTGTGAGTATTTGAACAAAGCGACAACACGAGTAATACGGTGAGTGACTCACAGTGCACCTTGCTGGCAAATGATCTTCCCTCCATATTCTTGCAATGGAATCCTTACAATCTTTGAGGGAAAATCAGTGCCCAATGCAACATATCCACATGGTCCAGCGGTTCCATCATATGTGTAATCCGATATAAAAACCGATTGCCCAGTGATCATCCGTTTAAAGCCAGCTGACAATCCCCCTCCAGTAGTAGTATTCATTTGTATCCCATCAGTCATGTACATCATAGCTCCACTCTCTGCTCGTAACACTTGATCTTTTTCCAGTCGAATGGTAACTATTTGACTTTCTTTCCCTTCGATACTGCTAGATGTGTCAAAGTCGATTGGTACTCCTATCACTCCGTCAGAACTTGTGAGAGCATCTTGACGTGGTTGTATCGAAGAAGAAGATGTTGTTGTTGTTGATTGAGCCCGATAGATGCATGGAATGCTTGTAAGATGAGATGATGATGTGTTGCTCCTCAAATAAGATGATTGTGTCCTACTGATGCTCCCGCGCCTCAATAGAGATCGCCCTGAGGACCGAACGACTGATAATGAGTTAGAAATGAGGGCGTTTGACATGGTACTTGAGAGATGCAATGGAATGGGAGCATCGATTTCGATTGAATTGCAAATTGCAAAATGAGATATCCCCCTACATTCACATAGGATGCGTACCATAGATACAAAATACTTAGCAGTACCTAGAAATGATCTTCCTGCGCGCGCACGAAATAACGATGGTGATAGATGGTTCGGCCGCCCAACCAATGACTACAACAACGGCAATAGATTGAACCACGAATGGCTATCGCAGCGTAGGAGATGACCACACATTGCCGTCTATCTAGGTAGAAGTTTTCTTGAGCGAAAAGACGACGTATGTAGAATGGCAGGAAACGCAATCGAAGCAGGAGGGCAAAATCAGCCGCAGATTCAAGTGAGCATGTCTCATACTCCATCCAGGAACATCTCTCCAAAGCGGCAGGAAGAAAGTAATGCACAAACTCAGTCTGCTCAGAGCTCTCCGAAGCAAGATGTTGCAGCACAGCCGCAACCACAACAAATAGGGCAGAACTACAGTCATCAGCCTGTTCAAAATAATTTACAAAGTATTAACGGCGCTATACAAACTAATGGACAGCAGCAGCCGCTGCAGCAAATACAAATGCCGATGCAACGTGTGCCAAGTTTAGGCATCATATCGCCAGCAGTGCATGCATCAGTTGGAGACACTCCACAAATTTCTCCGAAGGATAATAATCTGCAACTTGCACAACCTGTCCAGCAGAATCTGAATCTAAATCCAGGTCAACAGCAGGTTCAAATGCATGTGTTGCAACAAGTTCCTCAGCAAACTTTGTTTCAACAGCAGCAGCAGCATCAACAACAACCGCAACATCAAACAGCAGCCAGCAGATGGGTCAACATCAGCAACATCTCATCAATCAGCAGTTCTTAGGTCAACAGACATTTTCATTACAGCAGCAACCGATTATGTTTCAACCTCAAATGATTCCACAACAGCAATTCCAACAGCAGCAGCAGCAGCAGCAACAACAGCAGGGTATGCAACAGCAAATGTATCAGCCCCAACTCCAGCAGCACGTAGCAATGGTCCAAGCACCTGTTTTGTATGCAGCACAGCCTGCAGCCGTGGTTTCCAATCCAGCAGCAGCAGCAGGAGGCCCTGCCTCAGCCAACAATACTCCCGTTTCAAAAGCTGTCAAGAAGGGGCGCTTTCGTGTCGTCAAACCAGGTAAGCAGGATGGCAACGAAATTGGTGATGGTCAATCTGTTGTTTCATCGACAAGTGAAAATCCCAGCGAAATTGTTGCGCCAGCAGTGACAACCAAAAAGAAGGGTAGATTCCTCATCAAGACAAAATCAGTTAACGATACGGGTAAACTATCACCTACGAAAGAATCAGTCTCGGATGCAAATAAATCTGATGCAGACGATGCAGTGAGTAAAGGAGGAGGTTTACCGCCACAACTGCCAACCTCATCTGATAAAGCTGCGGGGGCGAACAATGTCAAAAAGAAGGGAAGGTTTCGTGTCAAATCTGGATTGAATTTGGCAGATGCTGAAGCAAGTTTAGCATCTGATAAGCCGGATACTCATGTTACGAGACCAAGTGAGGATACTCTGCAGAGTATCCCTAGGATATCTTCAGAGGTTACTGCTGACGAAAATGCACCTTCCATTGCCTCAAACACTCAGGTGCCCGCAACTACTGCAAATACTCAAGTACCACAAGGAATGGATGGAGTTGGTAGAAACAACAATGCTTTCCCACAATATACAACGTTTGTTCCATCCATGACATCGTATGATGTTAATAATCAGGTTATGATGGTATCTGCTCCGTTTTTAACGGCGCAAAATACGTCAATGCCTATGATGCAAACATCTGTGCAACAGTCTCAAATGCAGCAAATGTATCAAAATCAGGTACAAGCTCAGCAGCAGCAACAACAACAACCTCAGCAACAGGTCCCTCAAACTCAACAGCCTGAACAGAATGCTGCCCCTTCATCGCATCCTATGGGATTACCGTTGTCCAATCCAAACTCTCCAAATCCAATGACAGAACCTACGCAGACGCAACCTCAAGTACCACTACTACCACAGCAGTCTCGAAGTGGCTCTCCTATCCCTAAAAGGCCCACCGCATCGTGTGCTCAAACTGGCACAAATTCTGGATCAGGTGGTTGGAGAGGTATTTCGGGGAGCCATGGTAAAAATGGCCGTCTCATCGGATGTGGAGGAGTGGGAAAGATTCTTCACAATTTAGATTCCTTACGCCAAGAAATTTTAGATGCAGATAAATCCATGACATCTCTCCAATCTGACAATCGATTTCTTCGAAATAAGAACAAGGAGCTCGAGTCCAAGATTTCTAATTTGGAAAAGCGGTTGGCAGAGGAGAAGTCGTTGAGTCGATCAACAGATGTGAAACTTCAATCCCTTCGTCAAAAAGTAAAGGAGCTTGAACCTCCTGCTAATAATTACGCTCAAGCAGGAGAGGAGACGATTGCTTCCGATGGCAAGCAAGTTTCAAAAGCGGTAGAAGAAAAGAGTACGGGTACCCAAACGGCACCGGTTGCAAAGCCACAGGAGCCTGATGACTGCGATGGTGGACAGGAGTCAAAATCACAAACTTCACCTCCGAAGAAAAGCGCATCACTATACAAAGTTGAAGGCGAGCCAAAACCAAACTCGCCACTATCAATACGCAGAGCACTCACTGGAAGCGAAAGCATGCCTGACATGTATATAGCTAGTCTAGCAAAGTCCCAAGAAGCAGCTGCAAAGCAGTTCGATCCTCTTGCTGCATTGGCTCCACCTCTATGCCCGCCAACATCCAGTGTGGCCATGGCTCAAAATTTCCAAAGTCTTGTAGGAGTTGATGATAACGTTGCACCAATCCCGATGATTGTCACAACACAAAAAATGCCCCCATCAGATGTCGAGAATACAATTGAAGCAAAAGGTAATGAAAATGGACAGCACTTTGACCCTCTTGGGACACCAGAAAAGAGTCAGTCCCAGCTTAACATACAAACTCTCGTTCTCAACCCGATGATTCCGTCGGTGCCAACTCTGACGCATCTGAATGGCAGTCCTGCCATGGCGACAGTTCCCGTGTACACGTTGCCCATACCGACGATTCAGCTTCCACCACAGCACCAGCAAGGGCAATCTAAGCAGGCTGAACATGATCCGTTTGATGATATAGTATGCAGAGGTCAAAATGGTGACCAGAATGGAAACGGTTATCATGACTGTATGAGATAGCACAAGTGTAAATATAGTGATGATAATGCTGCGGCGATTCCATTTTATTTCTTAAGTTACTTGTTCTTTTACGCCACATCTATTCCCCACACCATCATTATTTACTCCATCCAAGCATCCTTTTTGCTATTTTTCTTTGCCTCTCGCCTCTCCTGATCATCAATAGCTCTCTGAATCTCATCCTCAGAAAGACCAGCCATCTTTTCTCTAAGAAGAGCGTTCTCTTTAGTCCTCGCCAACCCATCTTTCAAATTTCCTACATTTGTCTGAAACTCATCAAATCCAAGGCCAGACCCTTCCCTATCATCATCCCACGATGCACTCAACACCGAATAGGTAATACCCAACAACCCAACAGCCAAAAAGACAAAACTCGTCGTAGCCACCAGAGCAGGTTGAAACTCCTGATCTTTATAAACAGCCATGTACCAAAATCCAATAAAGGATGCAAACGTCCCAAACAAAGGTATGCCCACAAATGGTATCATACGTTTTCCCATACGTTGCGCAACCTTTTCAGGAATGGCAGCTGCTCCCGCATCTTCTCGTAGTGCGGCGTCTGTTTCACGAAGGGTACGTAATTTTTTGAGTTCCTCGTCACGGCGTTCGGCCTCACGGGAACGTAGCTCACGTAGTCGCTTTGATCCAGTGTTATCTTCTGTGACTTTTGTTGGTTGTTGTTGTTCTTGTGTTGCTACGGGTGCTGCTGACTCTGGTGCGCTGGTTTCAATAGATGGTGCAGATTTTTGCTTTGTGGGTGGTTTTTCACCGAATCCTTTGCCAGCTGATAGTGTTACCCATGATTGTTGCGATTGTGACTTTATAACATATTGAGATGGAGGTGCAAATGCACAGGCTAATAACGGCGATGATGCCGCTGCTACGGCCAAGGCTAGGGGGCGTCCGGCTACCATGTTGAAGAAAAATTAGTGTCAGCTGGAAGATGAGAGCTTTGATTTTTCCGCGAGTCAAAATAATGGCGCGCCCAAGTACGTGGCACAACACTTTTCATCTCACAAAATCAAAAATAATCAATAACCATGGTGTCCTCCGCTCTCACTACAGCTGCCATTGCGGCCATCACGCCTTTACTGGCAACAGCCTTCTCTCCGCAACTTCAAGTTGCTAGACCGTCAACAACTCTGGGCGCATCTTATCTGGAGTCGCTATCGGAAACACCAGGCAATGTTGTGCCAACTCAGTACAAAAACTATTTGGACTCACTTGCATCGGCACAGGCAGGGCCTGCTGTAGCAGCACCTGCTGCAGCCGCACCTGTAGCTGCTGAATCGACATCATCCGAATCCACCGGGTTCTGCCACGTTCCCTTTGAATACTTCCACTTTGACAATCTTGCCTCAAAGGGACCTCGACCTGTATGTGATTGGGGCACACCACAAGATTGGAGTCGCAAACTAGCCGACGATGGTGTCTTTCGTGCTGGAACGTGGTATTGCTCCGAGGGTGGATGGGAAAGTCCCAATGGCAAAGGTGTTACGGAAGTTTTCTACATGGTGGAAGGACACGGAATGCTTGGAGACTCGGATGGCCGCCAGCATTACTTTGGGCCAGGTGATATGGTAATCATACCCAAAGGCCACACAGGTCGTTGGGATGTCAACACACCAATTCACAAGGTATGGGCTGTAAATGCTCATGAAAACGTAGAGGAAAGTGGTCCAATCATTCGTGTCCAAGTGGATCACTACAAAGACTTTTCACCAGAATGCTTGACTGACACTTCTGCTAACGACCCATTGTACGGAAATACCGGCTCAGTTGCATCTGCAAGCAATACATTCTATGATGTTGGTCCTACCAAAGTTGGAGTATGGACATCTGAACCTGGTAGCTTTGAGGTTGCATCAGGTGTAAGACAGTGGTACCACATGCTTGAGGGAACAATGTTCATTACGGATAGTTCGGATGGTACCTCCAAGAGATGTGTTGCTGGAGATACTGTCATGCTACCTGCAGGATGGAGTGGATATGTGGATGTTGTTGAGCCGACAAAGAAGGTGTTTACTGTGGCACTCTAAGTTTTTTCGATAATCAATTAACTTTTAATGGATATATTGATGAACCGTAACAAAGGAAGCGTTTCCTAAGTATGTCGCACTTCCACTTTCTCCCCAAGTTGACAAGAGCAATGATTACGTGCAGACACATTAGTTCAGAAACTTGGTTACAGTGCAATCATTGCCAGCATGTGTAAGTATATACATATCATCACACTAATTCAATCTCTGGCTTCCATCCATATGCCGAATCGACTTCAACAACCCCTCCAAAGCAACCTGAACCCTCTCCTCAGCCTTCTTACTCACAAGCAACGCAGGTCGAATCTCCGTCGCCACACCCATCGACGGCAATGGGTTAATCAATGCACCAACCCACAATGCACGTTCCGTCGGTTCATGTTCTGGTGGAATCTCGCCAAGCTGTTTCAACAACACATCAATCTGACCAGGATGACGTTCATTCTCCTTGGCCAATTCAATCCATCGATCCACGAGAGATAAGGATCCATTCATATTCATGTTGGGTGCTGTAAACTCTTTGCATTTCTGAATGGCTCGTGCCACTGACAATCGATCACCAATCGATTCAGTAGAGGATGGTCCCTTCATTGCAGATGATATTTCTGTTTCCTCTTCCTCAGATGAATCCAAGAACTTGACACGTGCCTCGGTCCATCCATCCTCAGTCTTGTCAACTTCTCCATCTATTAAGAATCTTCTTCCAGCTCGTAATGAAATATCCCACCCCTCTTCCTCTCCACCAGCGGTACTACTCGAAGTATTATCCGGAGGCGAATCCGTCGCCTTTTCCATCTGAATAATCTCCACCTCCACACCAGTCTTCAATGGCACAGTCTGCCCAGTCGATAAGCGCGCCATACCCAACATTCCCAATGTGGGTGTTTCTTCATTGACACGATGCTTCATTAGTGCCTTTAGGGTTGGATGCTGGATTTGGATTTGTAATATTTGACGTGGGAGCATTGTGTCGAGGATCATGAGGGGTAGTCGGGTGGAATTGTCTTCGACTTGTTGGAGGCGTGATTGGAGGGAGGAGAGGAAATTGTCTTCTTGATTGTTGACTGTAGATGTGACATCGGCAGTGTCGGTAGAGGAAGTTGTTGGTGATGATGATGTTAATTGAGTCGATGAAAAGTTTGCAAAATCATCATATTCTTCCACATAGCCACCGCTGTTACTACTTTCCGAAAAGAGTGAAGTGCTGCTGCATCTCGTTGGTCTTGAAGAGAATGCTTCAGATAATGTTGTCGATGTGAGTACGATTGTGACTGCAGCGAGGCAGAAGCGTAACACGGAGTTCCCTAGTGGTAGTTTCGCCATGGTGAAAACATATATAACAATAACAACTCTGTAGCGTGACGAGGATTTGTGGAGGAGATGATGAGTTGGCTGAAGGCTGAAGGAAGGAGGAGGGAGGAAGACATTGAAAAAAGCGCAGATGTTTTGCTCAAGCCACCTCATTCGAAATTGAGATAAAGATTGTCTATAATAGATTATAGACCATAATGAGTCTTTTCACAATCATCTTCAATACTTGTTTTTGTACTTTTGATGAGTCTGGCTTGAAAGATACAAAGTTTACATCTTTCAGAACATATCTTTAACTATTTTAGAGTGACTCGCCTTCTTGTGTCGTGATCTCGAGAATCACAACTGATGAGCAACCAAAAAAAAAGACAACGGAAAGAATGAAACCAAAGCAGGACCAAGCACCAATGCCTTTACCATCGAGATAATAAATGACAATTGTTATCTAGGAGGCACGGGCGAGAGGGTTTTAAAGTGGAGCCGTTAAAGTGCGTATTATTGTATTGTAGCACAGCTGCACAGCACATTCACATATCTTGTGTGCGACAACTTTAAATTGGTTGTCATTGCTATCATTATTTGGCGGCGAAGGCGAATAGAACACATTCTGCACTTTGCATGTCTTCAGAGAGCTACTATATACTTATAGAAATTAAATAACATCCACTCAAGTGAGATGCCTCCAATAGATCTTGTGGTGGATGTTAGCAGCCCGATAGAGATTGAGGTCAGCATGAGTATGAGCGGTGAATCCTCCAGCGACAATAACAATAATAATAACAGCAGTTACGATAATGGCGGCTGCAGAACAAAGAGCACGACAGCCAATGAGCAGGACAAGGCTCCTGGATTACCACCACTAACGTCTTCATCGTTATCATCGAATGTTGTGCAGAGGAGGGATGATGAAAAAAATAATGATGACACCAATAATACCACGGCTATTGATGGAGTCAACAAAAATGCCTCAACATCTCCATCTTCACGGACCATGGCAACAAAACCATCCCACTTTTCTCAAGATGACACAATGGAAAAGAATGTACCTGCAACTTCTGCTGCTGCAGTCGAAACAGAAGCAGCGATATCCAACACCAATGAATACAGTCGTAGACTTGTAGAGTACTTTGTCATCATATCAAGTGTACCAAAGAAAGGACATCGAAGGATACGAAGTAGAGGACTATCTGATGCGTCATCAATCGTTGTAGACAGTATTCCTGATCAGCAACAACAACAACAACAGCAACAACAATATCAGCAGACGACGTCGCCAATAACGCCAGCGTCAGCGGCATCACAACGAAAGGCGGCTAGATTTGATGCAAGAAAGGCTCATTTACAGGGTGATAAATGGGATGTTTCACCAGGGGCTGTAGACAGACAAAGTCAGCAACAACAACAACAACATCAATATGAGTCTCCTGGAGTAGATTTATGGGATTTGTCACCAGGCGGGAGTGGGTTACAAGGGGATCAAAATTCCAAGAACAATACATCATCTGGGCAAGCGCCTCCTCGACCACCACCTCCACCATCACTTTCTCCAGATCTAAACGAACCCACACCAACCACCCGAAAAAAGAAATTCCTTTCAAAGAAAATATCGTCACTCTCCTTTGACATGGGCGAACAAAAGAAGAAACTAACCAAACAAACTGAAAGCTTTGAAAAGAAACTCAAATCATCCATGAGTACCGAAAAGATTGAACGACAATTGGAGAAATTAAAGTTGGAAAAAACATTGGTCAAATTGAAATCCATGAAGAAGGTGGGTGGTATGAAGGTTGTCACCGAAGAAGAAGGGGGTGTTGATGCTCATTGCAACAATGCCAACAATATCCTCCATGCAGCACGGCAGCAGCACCAACAACAGCAATTCCTAGAGGATATTGGTCAATCCATGTCTTCGGCATCCTCATTTTCGTATGATGGCAAAGGTGAGAATGATGATGATGGTGCGGAATCAATCATGAGTGATCAGATTCGTCCATCACAACATCCTACGTCTATACGCAAATTGCCGAGTAGTATTCATCCGCCCCCACCGCCACCAGCAAGTATGCGTACGCCACCATCGCCAGTATCGAGGCATTCATTTGGGGGTGATTGGACGCCAGAGTGGACACCAGGTGCAGACAGTGTTGGTGGAGGAGGAAGAGGAGCATCTGAAAATATTCGTATGGGAAGTGACAGTAACCAATTTTGTGATCGAGAATACAATGATGATATTGACGATTGTATATTAGAACCTGTCGTTACGTCTCAGTACCCACCAGTGGATCATCCGGAACAACCTTTGAACCCAATGTTGCCTCATTTCTGTTATCCACAAGGCATAGAACACATTGTACCATCGCATGAGTACAAGATGCCACGGATTCATCATTTTGTGTTGACTGATTCGGCTGGAGGGAAGTTGTATGGCACTTGTCTGACTGTGTATGAGGAGTTTTCCATTGGAGATAGCGGTGACGAGACGAGCAATTTTGATGACGATATTTCACTATTATCAGCGCGAGAGGAAGATCAAGAACGTGCCAATATTGAAATTTCAATGGATGGATCTCCCAAAGTTGTGCGTGCACGTCGACGTTCGCGGCACCATACCTATTATGCTCCCAGGGTACTTTGTCTGTTGTCCACATGGCCATATCTGAGTGCGTTTCGGACGTATCTGACACAATTATATCGACTTGCTACTACGACGAATTTGATGAAGGCACCGATTGAACGATACATTCAGAACATATGTTCGGAGGTACCGGCACCTCCACCAGGTTCATTCGAGGTCAAGCTATCCATCCTTGATACTCAGATACGGTTTTGGGCACCTCCGGCAGATCAGCCTATTCCATATGTGAGCTTGAATTACGGTGTTATTTTCGAATGCTTGGATATTGGAAATGTGTTATTCGTCTGGTATACTTTGGCGTGTGAACGAAAAATCTTACTCGTCTCAAGTCAGCTGAGCTTGCTTACCATTTGTGCAGAAATCTTATGTTCCATGCTCTTTCCAATGAGATGGTCGCATTTGTACATTCCAGTGCTACCACGATTCTTGACACCAATGTTGGATGCACCTATGCCGTATTTGTGTGGAATTAGTCGAGACATTTTCCCACACGCAGTTGGAGATATCAGTGATGAAACTGTAGTGGTGGATTTGGATCGAAACTTGGTTACTCTTGGCACGAATACACTTGACTTGCCCATTCTATCTCATCGACGCAAGATGAAGCTCGAGGCGGCACTAGAAAAGAATGCAGGGGATGTGTTCTGGAACGCAAGAGGGCTTACCAAATCAGAGGTAGAGACTGTTCGTTCCAGTGGCGATGAAAATGCGCTTGAGAAGATGCTGGGCACGGCGGATGCTGTATGGGATGAAAAGATATGTTGCATGGACGATGCATTTAATCTTGCGCATTCTCCAGATTCGATGAATATCTTACACAACTCAGACGACGAGCCGAACGATCTAAAGCAAAGTCGATGGGATCTTGTCCAAGAGGCATTTTTGAGATTTTATGTGTCCATGCTCAAGGATTATCGCAAATACATGCCTGCTTCGTCAACAATACTATCAAGCTGGCGTGATCCTGGTGCCATGGAAAGCGGAAGATTCCTTTCAGATGAGTTTGTCAATTCTCAGCGTCCTGATTTTAGGCCGTTCTTGGAAGAACTCATCGGTACGCAGCAATTTGATGACTTTGTAAGCAGGCGGATGTATAATGCCGCAGATGCTCCCGATGTCAAGTTTTTCGACCAAAGCATTGAAGCAAAGAAAAACAGGAGCAAGCTCAAGCTGAAGAAGGTCGAGACCCCATTCCTTAACGCTGCAAGCGCCCATAGAGATTTGAAGCAAATCGACGCCATCGATCCCAATAAGAAAAAGGTGCCTCCTCCTCCCTATACGTACAAAACGTGGCCAGAGACGTTTGACGAAAGCCTCTACGGCATACCGAGACCTATTCCCGGCATTATTACAGCTGAATTTGACAGGAGGTCTGCATTGATCGCGTTGCTAAAGAAGGAGCATGGCATTGTCGACGAGGCGAGTTTCCCGGGAAGTAACAATCCCTCGGCAGAGGCAACAGCTTTTGTTCTCTTCTTTGTCACGTTTTCGCAAATTATTGGTCAAGAATGGACTGCACTAGACGATCAGCACACTGCAATGTTTGGAAAAGGTGACACAGATGGCGAAGATAGTTTCTCGGGGTCCTCGGCATCTCCATGGATGCCAAAAGTAAATCCTCCATGGATGGCAGGAGAAAATTTTGATTCCTTGCATACGCATAGGAATTTCCGACCAAAGGACGAGACTGAGGTAGTCGTAAGCAGTGATGTACTGACAGACATATGCTGTGATCAGGACTGCAGCAACATTTGCGCCAATATTGGGCAAGTAGTCGACCCGTCAAACTTCAATCCTTGGACCGCTGTCAAGACGGCAAAAGATGTGGAAGAGAAGAAAAATCCTTTTGGGGAAACCGATATGGCAAACTACGGGATTCAACCCGACGAGACAACTCCAAAGAGTCCATTGGGTGAAGAACTAGAAAACGAAATAACGAAAGCCCGAGCTATTGCTGTTGCTCAAATAGATCTCGGATACTACACTCTGAAAATGATGCGGATGAGAAAGCTACCAACAGAATCAATCACCTACAAGGCGTTGATTGAAGCTTGTGGTCGCTGCGGTATTTCCCACAGGGCAAACCTATTGATGGAAATGATGACCCAAGACGTAAGTCGTTCTTGCATGTTGTATGTTGTCTTGCCTCTGGATCTCTCAATTTGACTCACCAATTTCTTTCTCTTTCTTTAGGGTCTTGCATTAGATAGCGAGACATACTTTTGTTTCATTAACGCGTTTTCCAACAATGAGGGCGGTGCAATCCCCGCCCTTACTACTGACGCGCTTTCCGAAATATCCATCGATAGAGAATCATCTATTGTGTCTGCTTCTACAAACAACATGTCAACATCCGACGGAAATAGGAGTAGACCAGATAAAAGGGGTTCGATCATGGTTGGTATTCAAAATGCCGTCTCGTCAACAATCGCGGCCAATAGACGTGCGTTTAGAACGGCCAAGCAAAAGAGGATGAAGAGACTTGGAAGAAGAAGATTGACGAAGCAATCCAAGTTGAGTGTGACCAAGTCTGTCAAGACGCAATTAGACATGGGTAATGCCATTCTCGAAGATCTCTACCCAGGCATCAAAATTGATACTTCCAGTGATGCATGCCCTAAATGCTCTTGCGTCTTGGACGAGGATAGTATCATTTTAGGATGGAAGCCATGCGAAGTGAAAGATTTCTCCACCACATGCCCATCCTGCAAACACAAGTTCATCCCAACATTTTCTGTCACTTGCAACCTTGATTCATTCATGGGATCCCAAGGAAAAGGCACACCACTGTACTGCGATTACCTCTCCCCATGGGTCTTGCTGCAAGAAATTCGTGGCCTCATCAACACGGAACGTGTGCCAAAACTGGCTGTGAAGGCTGCCAAATTCTTCGGTGTAGAGGATGACTCCAACAATGTCGAGATAAAGGGAGGAGTTGATGCTATCATTGATCCTAAATTTCGAGATGGAAATGGAATCAACGCGACGCTGTGGTGGAACATGATTGTTACCTTTCGACGATTCAAAATACCCTTCACTTTTTTACTGCAAGGCAGTTACAAAGATCAACAATTGATCATGCCCTTGCTGGAAGATATGTAAAGAATATAAGCAACTGCATTTTTTATGTATCTAACTGAATCAAATTCGACATTCGTCTAATAACGATTGCTGGGCAATGAAACAAATGAATGCATTTATCATCTCTTAGTCTTCTTCATAAACTGCTTCCAAACCCGATCATCATTCGACCGCTGATTTCCACCCTTCTTCGTCCTATCCCACTCATTCTTCAACGATTCTCCATTCGGCCCTCTCGCAGGTGCAGGCCGCACACTCTCCCCCTTCGCTGCCCGTCGTGCCATTTGAAATCCCATTCGTTCTCCACTTACACCACCAATGTCATCTGCCTCCTCCGCCTGCTGCTGTTGTGTTTTTAAAGTGTCAATTTCGACTTGTCGTTCATCTCGTCGTTGTGCGATCCAATCTTGTTGGTGTAATTGAAAGTTGTGACTGTAGGATTGTCCGAGGGTGGATACGTCGGAGCGTTGGACGGATCCACCGGCGGATGAGGCCGAGTATGCTGCAGATGATGATGTTGTTGTGGATTGTTCGTTATTTTGAGAAGTAGCTGATTTATTCGGGGAAGTTGATATTGTTGCTGCAGTTGATGATCCCATATCAGCATCTTCTTGTCGCTTGCGTTTTCCCGGTCCAGAAGCAAAATTCATTGGAACAAGGTCATGAACATTATCATCTGTAGCATCAGCATTTCCACCATCATGTTGTGGTTTAACTCGACGATGAGCCTTTTCATATTCCATAGCCGCCTTCTCCGTCTCTTTCAGCGTTCTTAACCGTTCCGCTGCTGGCAATGCAACCTCGGCAATTCCAGATCCCATCATCATAGCTCCACCGGCACCTACATCACCCTCCTTGGATTGTGATCCATTTGCTGGATTATTCGATGTATTTGTACTATCAGATTGTAATAGTTCTGCAAACATTTCCTTTTCATCCTCTGTTGGTCCACCACCACCACACCATTACCATCTGTGGCATCTTCTCCATTACTTTGTGCTGTCACACCACCACCACCACCCTGTAAATTCTGCTGAATAAAGTCCTCCATGGCCCGCCTATGCTTCTTGGCCAATATTCCCCCCTCCTCATCTCCACCCATGTCATTTGATCCGGCTAATTTCCCCTCGGAGAAGTTGCCTTTGAGACGTTCTTCTAAATCTTTGTTTTTGTTAGTGTCTACGGTGGTTTCATCAGCGCTTGTTTTGGTAGATTTGGTAGGTTTCAACAGATGTGCAGAATCTACTCCGCGATTTCGATTGTTGAATAGCTTTCGTCTACGGTCTACTGCTAGAATTGCAGTGAGAGCTCCCTCTTCTTCATCGTTATCGTTATCTTTGATTGCTTCATTTGAGTTGTTTTCGGAATCAGTCGTAGCAACATCATCAGCAGTGGGATCTGCTTTACGAAGTTGCTTCTTTTTGATGTTGCGTTTCTTGAATTTAATTTTGGCTGCTGCTGGGTATCGGCCATTGTAAGTGTTGTTGCTATATGATATGATTATAGGCAGGCTTGTAACATGGACAGCTGGTTACTTTTGGATACAGGTACCTAATAGGAAGTGGCGATGACCATGATGAACAACATAACATGGAAGGCATGGCCGGCATGGTTTTATTCATACTTATGCGCGAGAAGACGTCTTAAAAATGAGAAAAACGGGGCATGCCCACTAATGGGAGTTCCTACGTAGAAGTGGCCTTAAAAGACAGCTCTCAACCCAAGCTAAGAGCAACGAAAACGTACGTCGCGTCGGGGTTGAAGCCATCATTCATCAAGTCAAGTCTTCAATCTTCACATCATGAGCACGGCCCGTGGTCTATCTATTGTATAACACGCCTTTAATAAGAAGCACTTTCATTCGAGAGACTTAATAATATTATGCTCACCTAAAATCAAGCTCAGAGAACTCTAGATTCAGATATTAAAAGAACAGCTTGAAAGTTGAGCAAAAACATATGTATTGGGCGAAATAAACTCTAGACAACGTTTGTTTGCACCATGGAAACTTCCCTTTCGACCCCTCCACAACTTCCAAACCAGATGGAAGAAGATGCGTCGAAATATAATGAAAGAGAGGGTGAAGGTGACGGAAGGGAGGAAGATGAATGGGCTGTGCTCCCTGACGGCGAAGAGAAGGACGAGGAGATGGGGATGGGGAACGATGCTGATGTATCTGAAGGATTGAATCATGCTGGTGATGATGATGATGATGGCGGCGTCAGTGCTTCCGGGGCTGCTAACAAAGTGATGACTGTTGAAGAATGTTTGAAGGATGATTTCCCGCTCCATTGTGCGTGCCAACGGTGGTGCCACCCTCGATGTGATCAAATATCTAGTGGAGGAGGCGGATGGCGACAAGGGAAAAGAACTGCTCAGCAAAATGGATGGCATGGGCATGTACCCGCTCCATTGTGCGTGCAACGGTGGTGCCTCCATCAAAGTGATCAAATATCTAGTGGAGGAGGCGGACGGCGACAAGAGAAAAGAACTGCTCTGCAAAATGGATGGCATGGGCAGGTACCCGCTCCATTGGGCGTGCAACGGTGGTGCCTCCATCAAAGTGATCAAATATCTAGTGGAGGAGGCGGACGGCGACAAGAGAAAAGAAATGCTCTGCAAAATGGATGGCATGGGGAGGTACCCGCTCCATTGGGCGTGCAAAGGTGGTGCCTCCCTCGATGTGATCAAATATCTAGTGGAGGAGGCGGATGGCGACAAGGGAAAAGAACTGCTCTGCAAAAAGGATAACGCTGTCATGTCATATCCGCTCCATTGGGCGTGCAAAGGTGGTGCCTCCGTCGACGTGATCAAATATCTAGTGGAGGAGGCGGATGGCGACAAGGGAAAAGAACCGCTCTGCAAATGGGATGGGTTTGGCATGTACCCGCTCCATCGTGCGTGCAAAGGTGGTGCCTCCCTCGAAGTGATCAAGTATCTAGTGGAGGAGGCGGATGGCGACAAGAGAAAAGAACCGCTCTGCAAAGCGAGTGGGTTTGGCATGTATCCGCTCCATTGGGCGTGCATTGGTGGTGCCTCCGTCGACGTGATCAAATATCTAGTGGAGGAGGCGGATGGCGACAAAGGAAAAGAACCGCTCTGCAAAATGGATGGCATGGACAGGTATCCGCTCCATTGTGCGTGCGAAGGTGGTGCCTCCATCGATGTGATCAAATATTTAATCCAGAAATACCCAGTTCCATTGCAGCACAGAGACGTGGACGGTCTAAATTGTCTTGACAAAATGAACAGTGATACATTGCGGGCAATATGGGGGAGGACTCATCAAATAGGAACCGTCGCTGACAAGTCTTCAGATATCGACCGTCTCAACTACCTCCTTTACGCGCGAGCTCTTGTTTACGCAGCGCGTCAGGCAGAGCAACCGGGGACTTCTCTGTGTGTTGGTCTTTTTGGAAGGTATGTTTCTTTACAGAATGAATATGTTGATAATACATTCTCTAACCGCTTTTTGCTTTTTGCTATCAAGATGGGGTGGTGGGAAATCAACTCTGTGGAAGCAAATATTAAAGTGTCTCGAGGCAGAGTTCCTTCAAGAAGACGCCCTGCTACTTTATAATATTTACCAGCTTTCTCGTAAATCACTTCATCCGTTGTACAGGAAAGAAGCTGAGAATGCAAAGGAACCATTCAATAAAGCAGTCGAGAAGCTGGCTTCAAACCCATATGTTTTGAATGACGCAAAGAAAGCCTGGAGAGAGAAATTAGAGAGGCAACCTCCTACCACTTCATTGACATTCCTGGAGCACCTTGCGTGGTTGTTTCTTCGCATTTTTTGTGCGTGTCAATCATGTAGAAAAGGGTATGAACTAAAAAATGACCCCAGAAATGTTGATGATGTTCATATCCAAAGAGCACAGATTAAATCCCAAGATGCTCGTTCAAGACGTATGGAAATGAATGCTATTTTCTTCTTGGTATTCCTCGTTTCACTTTCTCCCATTTGGATTGCATATTGGCCAATTTATTTGGTAAGCAGGAAGAAGATCTGCACTCTATGTAGGGCGACCGCGCATCGACAGACTTGCTTCAACGATGAAAATAACTATGACAACATTGTACGTATCGCTTGCATTCTCCTTTACTTCCCAAAATATCAAGCCATCTAATATTCCTTGTCTCTATCAATATTTGACCGAACATTCATGCAGAAGAACGATGCAGAACATATTGCTGGTATCATTACTTGTGACGTGCATTTGGGTAATGGAGACTCTGCACATTGGGATGTGGCTTCATGCGGTACAATTTTTGTCATTATATTCCTTCAAGTAGTGCGATACATTGTCTCTGGGATATCTCGTGCTTGTGCTGCACTGCATCACGTCGTGTGCTTCCAGGTGCTGCAGCAAAACAAATCACACTCCTACTGGTGCTTTGAAATATAATGTTATTGAGTTCAATGCGTGGACATATCAAGGATCCGAATTGCTCTGGGCCTCCCTAATGAAGGAGTTATGGGATGCTGTAGAAGCTGAATTTGGGGAGAAGTTGGTGAAACGCCACCGTGCTAGTATTGAACTAGCAGAGGAGAATGTGTATGGTGATTCATATCGCAGTTTGTCGCCTCAAGAAAAGGCACGGAATAGAAAGAGGGCCCTTCTGATGTTTTACGCTCAGACCTATCTTTCTATATTCTTATTCCTCATTGCGCTTACAGTGCTATTGACTCTGACCATCATAAATTGCAAAAGCATCAATAGTACTTGTCTCGGAAAGCTGGTGAATATTACCAACAACGCTACTGATATTATTGAAGCTGTGGAAAGTGACAGTGAAGGAAAAGGTGCAATAGCAGCCATCATCGCAACTGTGGCAGCGTTTTGTCCTCTGCTTGCAAATTGTACGTTTTCCATTAGTAGATATATTTCACCTTTGTCTATCTATCTGACACAAAGCCTAACATTGCTTTCTCGATCCTTTGAAGTCATCAAGTACTTGAACAAGTACCGTCCATTTATGCAAAAGCTCCAAGGAGACGTCATACTCGAGAGAGCGTCTAGCAGTACCAAGCGAAAAGATTTCAAGGAAGAACTAGGCTTCAGTGAGTAACATTGTCATTCTGCTAGTTTGTGTATTCTGTATTACTCATATTCATCCCGTATGATGTCTGATTTCTGACCTGGTGCAGTGGACGAAGTAAAGACTGAAGTTGGATACTTATTTGATTTGCTGAATACGGAAACATACCACGACAAAGATATTGGCTGCAATCGATCTCTTCGTCTCTGCGTGTTTATTGATGATCTAGATCGATGCCCACAAGAGACAGTGATGAGCGTATTGGAGGCAGTCATACTTTTGCTAGTTGATGGGCCAATCTCAGTGTGGATGGCAATTGATAGTCGCATTGTGGTGCAATGTATTGAGGCAGAGAAAGATGGACTGTTTGACAAGGCCAATATCAGCGGACTTGAGTTCCTTGACAAGATTGTTCAGTTACCCTTTACGTTACCAGAGCTGACCAATGATACGAAGAAATCCTACCTTGACAAGATTATCGATGATAAAGAACTCGATCCAGCACGGGTACTCTCCAGGTTCAAGAAGGAAGGCCTTGATAGGAAACTAGAAATGAAATTGGACGGAGAGAGAGAAGGAGAAGTAATCAGGAAAGGCGCCTTCTCCCAACTTACACGAATAGCTACTGTTCTCGATGAGGGAGGGCATATAATATCTCGACATGATAGTAAGGCTATAATCGGCATGACAGAAAGTGAATTGATCAAGACAGTAGCAAAAACTCCTCAAAATGCATGTCCCGAATATGGAGAGAACTTGTGTTCCATCGTTTCACAAGCAACATCACAACTAATTTTGAAGGAAACAAATCGGACAACACTACCTCAAGCACAATCATTTTACAACCAATTCGAAAAATCTGACTCAAAAGGCGATAGCCAAACTGTCCCTGATCCTGCCGCGAGTGATGATATTGTTCATATTATGGGCCCACCGCCCTCAGGTTTATACATTCCAATGTTAAATGAGAACGACCGCAGGTGCCTTGAAGATTTTATGCCTTTCATTGATGGCAATCCAAGAAGAATGAAACGATTTATCAATGTCTTCAACCTTTCACAGCGCATTGCTGAGCTGCGTTGCGAGGTGTCACCACAACTCACAGCAAAAATACTGAAGATGGTCATTCTTGTGGAGCAATGGCCTTATCGAATGGCGTGGCTACTCCAGTTGATAGAAGATGTCAATCAAATGAGCTCTCATAGCCTTGAAGATTCCAGAATGAATCGGCTTCTTGGAGAATGCTTTGAGCGCGACGAAGTACGACCTGGTGAATTGTGCTGGGTCATGATTTGTCGTGTTGGCATCCTAGAAGTATACCGAAGAATCGTCTGCGAATTATCAATGAGCAATGTGGATTCTTCAAACATGAGAAGTATAGATTCTGATCCACAGCTTTTCGAGGGCTTGCTTCTGTGTAATGGCAATGAGAAACATTCTTCTTCAGAAGGACCGTATGCAATAACTGTTCATGACTTGAGGCCGCTGGGATGCAACACGGAAGGTGGGGAGAATGAAACGTGTTTGCGAAGCTATATGTTCAACTTGCCACATGCAGTTACAGACAAGGTCTCAATCACGATGAGCAAAACACTGCACCTACACCATTTAGTGCGCCGCAGTGAATCATTAGATGAAGAGGAGGAGGATGACGATGTCGTAAATGGCAGCGACGATTCATCCGAATTCAGAGGCAGCGGTGGAAATTGTGGTGGGGGGAGCGGAGACTTTTCCTCTGGCTATGAAAATGATGATACGGATGATGGCAAGGAAGGAGGGAAGTCGCAAAATTCGAGCAAAACACCAGTTAGAGGACACACCTCTGAGACACAGAAGCAGGTTGCTTTGAAGACTGCGATTAGTGGGAAAGGCAATAACAAAAAGATGAAGACACGAGCAGGGAAAAAACATGCACCAACTGGACCAACAACGGACCAGCGGACGGATATTGAAAAGGAGATGGAAAAGAAATTGTATCACGCGAAGGCGTTCAAGGAAATGAGTGATGCTCTTGGCAATAGAGTTCAAGCGGCTTTGCAATGCCCCGAATTGTTTAAGGCCTTCCTCACACCCGAGGAGAGAATAGCTCTGGAAGGCGAGCAATTGGTTTGATCATCTTCAGTTGTCGACATAGTAGGTTTCTTATTGTTAATTTTAATTGAATCGACTGCTAACACATTCTGTTTGTAGTATTCACAACTGTGCTTCTACCATACAGAAGAATCTTTCTTCCATAGTATCGTCCATATCAATATGCTGGGCCTTGGACCTTCGGAAGTATGGATGGTATCGTCCATTTAAATCTGCTGGGCCTTGGTACCCGGAAGGTCACAGCTGATCTCTCACATAATCTCTTAGAATCGAAAGAACAGTGAAGTATTCTCCCTTCCTCATTTTCAGTTGAAGTCCACATTCTTTGATTGTCATGTGCACTCCCGCATCCACATTTACCACAATCTGCCGTTTGTCATCACAAGCCATCCAAAGCGCCAACCACTGTCACTCTCGTCCATGATAATCAGCTGCATCTGAATTATAGTGGGAATAGTGTTCTGGCATGGAGGATCTTTGAGCAAAGCCGAAGGTACCTATCTACATTGTCAGAGGCAAGAAATCAAGAAAGGGGGCTAGAAATGTCAAAAGAGTTTGTGTCAATAAAAGTATTGTACTATCAAATCGCACACGGAAACATCATTTCAGCCGTTATTCACTTCACTTTTTGAACCTCGGGCGATGGCATTAAAGAAGACCGCAGAAGTCCGTCCTATCAAACTGAACTTAGACAACAGTATCAACTCCAGAGCATCAAGTATGGAGTCCATAGCAGCAGAGCTCGCCTCCTCCTTCATAGAGTCCTCACTCGGTTTTGACAGCGAGCAATCTAAACTCGACTCTCTCCAAAAGATCAGTCGCTCTCTCGCAGAATCGACACGCAACAATGATGATAATGCAGCTTCCTCCACAGCACAATCATGGATAGACTTGATGGAAGGCACACAAGAAGAAACTGCCATGCTACGTGATACATTCATCACATCTCTACTGGAGAATTGTCATCCAAATGAAACCAACGACAACACTGAAGAGGAAGATGAGGAGATTATATTTGAATTGATTGAGGCATCCTTTGCTTGTCTCGCCTCTTTAATTACTCTTCGCTGCAATGATAATAATAACAGCAGCAGTAATAACAAGGGCAAAAAGAAGAAGAAGAAGATGGCAGCACCACTATTTGGAGAAGACTTTGTCACCGCTATAGCCACAGATGTAGTCCAGGCACTCAAATTTGTCAGTGATAATGAGAATTCAACAGCGGTAAAATCACTACTGTTGGCATTGCTACGTGTGGACCGTCCACGGAATGAAATGTGTGTTTCGACTGTCCGTGATTTGATTCTACTTCCTGCATCATCATCGGTGAACAGTGGTGATGGCAGTGCATCAAACGAATCATCAGCAGCGTGTGTGGCTCAAGTATTATCCAAGTCCATCACGGCAGGTGTCATTACATCCGTACCCGGTACAGCAGGTATGGATGAGGAAGAATTGTCAATGAGGAGGGAAACGGCGGTATTGAATCATTTGCAGGATATGAGGGATGTGTTTTTGAATGTGGCGTTGGTTTGTTCGGCTAGTTTGTCGAGTGACGAGAATAATGGCACTGCTGCTGTGAGGATCATGTTGGAGAGTATTCAGGAAGTGTATGATATTGCGGAGTTTGCTGTTGAGTCTCAGTTGGAGACGTTATTGAATGATAAGGCTTCATCGATTATTAGTCGTTTGGTCAAGAAGCAGGAGGAGGTGGCAACTACTGCTGATAGTCAGCCTCAAACAAGTGTAGTGGACTGCGGTATGGAGGAAGACTTTGATGGGCATGAGGCACAACTCTCTCATTTGTACCAAACATCGACTGCTGCTACAACAATGAAACCACTGTACGCGAAAATGTCGAAAGCTGCTGTTCCAACTACCTCACTCAAACAACTCGAGTCGGATCTGAATGCAATCACTGAAAAGTTGAAAAATGACGATGCCGAACTATGGGATGAACGTCTCGATGCACTCATTCATCTCGAATGCATCCTCGCCGGTGACGTAGCCTCCATCAGCTCCGAAGCTCGTCAACTATGCATTGAAAAGATGCGCAAAATGCCCATGTCAGATCAGTTTAACGATTTGCGATCTCAAATCACCCACCAGGCATGTCGTTGCATCATTGCATTCTTGTTTGAATTTCGTGATTACATCGACCAAGATCCACAGTTGCACCAGAGTGTAGCTCACTTTGTCGATTGCTGCATCCCAGCCATATTAAATTTGTGTGGGTGTGCCCAATCCAAGATTATGTCAACTGCCGGAATGAATTGTATGATGTGTTTGGCAGCTGTGGGTGGTACTACGGGCTTTCCTCGGATCATTCCGAAATTGTGTGATGAGATTCTGGGAGGGAAGAAGGTTCATAAGAATCGCAAGATTGGTAGTATCATGGCACTTACGACCGCGGTGAATGTGTGGGAGTCATCTTGCCTGGTCAAGCATGTGGATCAGCTAGCCAAGGCGGTCAAGGAAGCACTGACAAATAGTGATGTTGGCGTGAGAGAGGAGGGACGTAAATTCTTCTGGGCAATGTTTGCATGTGATGATACTGTAGCGGTGGTGGAGAGAATGTTCGATGGGCGCAGTCGAGAGATGAAGAATTTGAACAAGGTACGAGATGAAATTGATGCAGAGTGGGAAGAGGATGGAGTGATGGTTTACTTGGTTGAAAATGGAGTTCTGCAGACGCATGGCAACGAAGAGACTGAGAAAAAGACTGCCAACTCCAACTCCAAGCCGCCTTCAAAGAAGGTTCAGCCAAAGAAGACTCAGCAACCAGTCAATCCGAAAAGACCTGCTGCTTCAACACTCAAGGCCAAGTATGGCACTCCGTTCAAATCCCAAAAGTGTTCTACTCCTCAACAGACTGTGAAGCGTCGTCCACCACTTTACTCTGGCACACCTACGATGACGAGTGGTACTTCACAAATGACGAACCAATCTCGATCCGAAAAGGGCCCAGTGGTCAAGTCAGGGGCGACAACACCTCGATCATCGCTTGGTAGTCTCAAGAAAAAGACCGTACAGATCAAAGATGAAAAAGAAAACTCACCCATGATGCACACTCCACCAAAATTAGACATATCTTCATCACTGATGAAGAAATCTCCAATGATGGGATCACCTGTTGTGAACTTGCTGGCTCGTGCATCTCCTCTTTCCGCGGAGAAAATTCACAAGTCAGGTGATGTCCTCGGGCAAGTTATAAGCATGCTATCAGATTCGTCATCACCACAAGAACAAGTGCTTGGTATTAAAGCACTTGCCTTGTTTGCAAAGGAAAGTCAAAATGATCCATCATGGGAAAGAAAGTTTGCCTTGGTGTTGAATTGTCTCATTGATCAAATCAGAGGTGTTCCATCTCGAGATGCCGATGTTTTTGCACGGGTGCTCCAGTCGCCACCGAAACAGCTTAATTCTTGTCAGCAGGTCCAACACTTATTTCTGCAAGGTGTTCGAAGTTTACTGCAGTTTGTTCCTGGTCATGTTCAGAGCGATGATGTCAGTAGTATCGTGCGTTGTATGCTAGAGGTGAGAAGATGTTGAATTTCCTGATATCGATTGACTCTTGTGTTTGCATTACCTTCAGTCATCTCACGAAATAAGTTCTCTTCATATTCCAGTGCACTGAAAATGCACCCTTTGAGGTTGTGCATACTGCCGAACAAGCCCTGCAAAACCTCATCAGTGGAAACCATCCAGAGGTATGCTTCGAGGAATTACTACCATACACAACTGGCGCAGAAGTCGAAGAAGCTCTTCAAAGGCCTCGCTGCAACACACTGTCCCAGCAACACTAGCAATCCAGCAAAGTTACTTTCGACTCTAAGAACGATGAGGTACTTGATTGACAAGATATCAACCAACTCACTGAGAAAGGCACTGCCCCCTCTCATGCAACTGTTCCAAACAACGCTAAGTCATTTTTCTGTAGATTTGAGGAAGGCGACTATCTTCATTTTAGTGGAGATACACTTTGTCCTTGGCGATGAGTTGATTCTTGATGAGTTTACAGATAGCCAGAGGCAACTTGTCGGAATCTACATCAACAGGCACGACAAAACGACACCGACGCAGGACCAAAGAAGTGCGTTGCAACCTATTGCTGCATAATTCACGTAATACACAATTCCCGATATTTGTTTAAAGTAATCCATATTCTATACCATAATAATCTAGTTGAAACGTACAGCTACTAGTAATTACATTTGAGAATTGTTCATGAGTTTGATGAAGTGAAGGCAGTTTTTTGTGGATAGAGCTAGACTTGTGTAGTCACTCATCATTTTGGAACTTCACACTCATCTTCTTCCAACATAAAGTTTGCAATACCATTCGTCACGGCAAACTCCCTCCCAGTTTCTGTGCAAGTCAACATTCCATTAACAAGGTGAACATCCATCAGCACATGATACAACGCTCTTAAAAATCCTTCATCATTGGCCAACTCCGGAGTGACACTTGGCGGTAGTGAATCTAATCCCATTGACTTTGCTCCCTCGATAAGAGTATCCCAATTTAAAGCTGGCAGCATATTCTTTGCAAATTCTATCTCTCGTCGTTCGGCATCGGGATCATTATTGGATGTGGGTTCGTCTACGCGGACTTCTGTGGCGGTGATGCGTAGCGGTGTATTGGATCCGTTTGCCGCTTTTGTGTTATTTCGGAGAACGTTGTGAGTTAGTAATCTCATGATGTGGGTTGGTGGGTGGATTGTTAGGCAGCAGGGTGTAATACAGAGACAAATGGCATGTTTTGCGAGTTGAGAGATGGATGGCGGTGGCGACTCCCGCAGTTTTCTGCCAGCTACAAGTATTTTGCTGGAGTGCTAAGATCCACCGACCATGACGATGATCCGCACCACACAACTTCTTCTTGTCATTGCACTACTGATTAACATCACTTCCTTTCCAGCACCATGAACAATAACTGGCTGCGTCTTTCCCTCTTTGCCATCTGCTGGTGGGGATCAGTTGCATTCGCCCCATCAACCTCTCTCTCAAAACGCATCAGTACCAGTAGCAGCACATCTCTCTACGGAGTCCGTAGTGCCGTCCGAAGGGCAAGAGATTCATTGCTGTCCAAAGATCGGACAGATAAAGATTTGAAGGACGGTATTGCGTTTTTCTATGACCGCTCGTCGAAGCTTTGGGAAGACTGTGTGGGGCGAACATATGCATCAGTAAGTGGCGCAGTATGAGTCTGTGTGTTATCATTAGTATTGTGATGTATTTGAATTTGAAAGACATCTAATCTTCTACTCTTTACCCATCAGTGGCTACTACATACCAGAGGATAGAACAGATCATGTCCAAGCACAAATTGATTTAATCGATGAAGTTTTGAAGTGGGCAGAAGTAGATGACAAAAATCCACCTAAAAACGTAGTGGATGTTGGCTGTGGTATCGGCGGCTCATCACGACACATTGCAAAAAAGTATGACTGCAAGGCACAAGGAATCACATTGAGTCCATACCAAGCCAACAGGGGCAACGAATTGGCAAAAGAACAGGGTCTATCTGACAAAGCATCATTTCAGGTGGCTGATGCATTGAACATGCCATTCGATGACTCATCATTTGATCTTGTCTGGTCTCTGGAATCCGGAGAACACATGCCGGACAAAACCAAATTTGTAAATGAATTGATGCGCGTCGCTGCTCCCGGTGGAAGAGTTATCATCGTTACATGGTGTCATCGCGATTTGGAACTCGGTGAACCCAGTCTATCCAAGAAGGAGGAGAAAATCTTGGCAAAAATCAACAGAGCGTACTATCTTCCAAAGTGGTGTAGTGTCGATGACTATTGCAAATTGCTGGAGAAAGAAGGCGCTGTGGATATCAAGCGTGAAGATTGGTCGTATGTTATTGCACCATTTTGGAAGGCAGTTATCAAAAGCAGCTTGAACTTAAAGAGTGTTGTTGGCTTGCTGAAGTCTGGCTTTTCCACGATTAGAGGAGCTTATGCCATGCTTTTAATGTTAAAGGGATTCGATGCAGGTGTAATCAAGTTTGGTTTGATCACATGTACAAAGAAGATGGAGAAGAAGGAGGAATAGATGTGGTGCATAATAGTAAAATTTCATGAGTCATGAGTGCTGCAGTAATAGTTTCTGTCTGATGTATGATGTTATAAAGTCTTGTGCCGTTTCTATATATTTCTACGGAGATAAACAGTATTCTCATCATGGTTATGCAACTCACTTGTATCGATGTCATTCCAATTTCTCTTTTAGTAGCCTTCTCTTGTTGGAGAAATCATCAGGATTCATGCTTTGGCCTCCGGCCAACTTTATACCATATCCCAAAAGGCATTAAATGCCTCACTATGTTTGATACCTCTTTATTCATTTCTATGCAGCAGCAGAGAGCAGCGCAGCAGTGATAGGTAGGTGGAATACCGACGGTCACATCCGGCCCGGCCGGAGTTGTGGCTGTAGTGACTGAAAAAATCTTACGCGGGACTTGCTCTGTTATTGCGTCATCATCATTCATCATCACCTATCACCTCAACTACTCTAACACACTGCAATGATAATATGGTAGTATCAAAGCAATCGACCATGAAAGCACCTATCGCCATTGCTTTACTCGCCCTTAGCGGCGCCCATGCATTCACTGCACCCTCATCTTTACCCCGCGCTGCCACGCAGCTGCATGCTTCCCCATCATCAGATGATCAATTTCTTTCATCCCGTCGAAAGGTGTTCTCCTCTATCTTAGCCGGGGCCGCCGCTGTTGCAACATCAGCAAAAGCAAATGCTGCTGAGCCACGAACACTCGCGCAAATCTCTGGTTCTGGGCTTGTATTCAAAGATACACTTGTCGTGGAGGCCTTTGACGATCCAAAGGTAAAGGGTGTTACGCTCTACGTGAGCAACTTTGAACGTCCCTTGACAGAACGTGTGCAGAAGGATTTCTTCACTGAGCCAAGCTATGCAAGTGTAACTGCTGTGAAGACTGGACCAATTGAACTAGCGGACAATATTGACAAATCAAACAAGGGAGAGGCAGTTTTCAGCGAGAAGAAATCGCTTTTATTCAAGGAGTTACGGGTGCAGCGAGTTTATGACGAAGAGAAGAAGAGTCTTGTGTATGTGAGTTTCAATACACGTTTGGATAAGGGAAGTGACTCAAACAAGAGTCGATTCAAGAGCTCTATTTCTGCTGTTGCCATTGAACCAGATGGTCCTCCTTTGCCTCCTCCTCAACCGGTTGTTAAGTCTGAGTAATGGATATATCAATTAATAACACTGACCTGGGCTGTTGCTATTATTAGTATCTTAGTTGGCCCATCTAGAGCATAGAACGGCAGACTAGACGTATGCCTTTATACATTATCACAAATAGATGTTATCTCCTACGCCAGTGTCGATCGAAGTCTCGCCATTGTACTCTTTATTTCTAGAGAAGTCCTCCAGAGAAGTCTCTCGATAAACAAACAAGAATTCCTCTCTTTTACGTGAGATCAATATCATCTTCCCCTTCAATTCCATCACCAGATGAATCCTCTATCGATCTCTTCACCTTAACCAACATACTCGTCTTCCAAGGATCCAACTTGGAAATACGATCATACTCAAAGCACGCGGTAGCAAATCCCTCCGGATCAAATTCCTCTACACAATCCACAAGCTGTTTGGAAAATTTACCCTCACGAGACTCACCAAAGGTATAGTCCAATGAATCAAATCGAGAAAATGCCTGAGAGGCACCGATGGAATCTCCATTGGCAAGATGACACATGACTGCGTGAAGAAAATGATTCTTGGCATTGTACTTCAACAGATTCGACTCGAGACATTGCTTCCCCAACGATTCATAAATTTCCGCCGCCCTCAATAGCTCCGGTGGATCCAATGCACCCGAACTCAACTCCGCTACCTTTTGCAAGCATGAAGATGCCTGTGATTTAGCCTGCTCCATCTCAAATAATTCTGCTGCCTGTTCATATGACGCAATGGCAGCGGTAATAGCATCCCCTGATGCATCATCTTCATTTTCAAAAATCTCCGCAATCTGCTTTGATAACTTCGCCGCCTGATTCAACCTCCCCGCATCACACAACAGTGTCACGGCCGACCGATAACACCCCACCGCCTCACTTGAATTCCCCTTTTTAAAACACCCTCCCGCATCCGACAGACATTTACTAGCCTCCCCCAAACTATTCAATTTATCCTTATACAATTCTGCAGCTCGCTTATATGCATTTCCAGCCTCATCATTCCATCCCCCGACTTTGTAAGCATTCGCGGCCCGGGTGAATGATTCGGCGGCATCTTCGTATTTGCGTTCGGTGGAGGAGGCGAACCAGGTGGATTTGGAGAGGGTGGTTTCGGCTTCTTTGAGGAAGGTGTCGCCTTTGTTGCGTTGGGCTTGGGATAGGGCGGACATGTTTTCGTTTTTTAGGTAGGATGATCGGGTTACTTCCATTCCAGCCTTGCTCTGCTATCTACTTATTCCTATTGAATGTTATTGTGAAGGCGAGCCAGGAGGATTATGGATTGGGGGCGCCAAGCCCCCTTTTATGTCCTCTTTCCCCTCTTTTTTGGACGGGCGACAAATCTCCCACGGGTGAATATGGCGACGGGTTGTTTGGTGGTAACAACGGTCACTACCCGCGGACACAACTGTCACTACGGTCACTACCCGCGGGTTGTGACCGTAGTGACCGTAGTAACCAGGGCGGGCGGTTTGGCAGTCTATCTATCGAAATTGATTGTAGCAGTTGACGGCTGTTATTGCATCATCGCCTCAAAAGGGTAGAATACCTACTATCGTCCTTTCGATCTTGAGAGCATAGTTGTGTGTTGCTGCGGTCAGGTTGGTGTCTGAGTGCGCTTCCACCTCCCGGTTCGGATGTTTTTTTTGGCGATTTCTTAGAGCAAAACTTGACGCCGACACTACTGCACCTACCCACCCCTCTATTGGCCGGCTCCGATCTATAAACTGTCAAATCCGCCTCTGGTATATCACAGACTAATGTGTATGTTATGGAGAAGTGGCAGAAATACTTCTGCTAGACTCTGAATCGAAGCCTTGTAATGAATAAAGTTTTGTCATTACATCCCTATAAATGATAATTAATTCACCTTTACGAAAAGATTTCATCTACTGCGATACAATGCAGGTGTGATCATTGCTCGGACGGCGATGGCGTGTAACATTTCGTTGATGTTGCACTATCAGACTCTTACTCTAAGCCGATGCCCCCTCAGTGTTGCCTTTGTTCGGTTCAAAGTGATTGCTCAGGCTAAGCTCCAACAAGTGTCTGGTTGTTTATACTGATAATACAGTCTCCATTGTCTGTTGCAATCTACTCGAGCAGGAATACTCCATTATCATTCTTTTCAGCAATCACTCTGTTGTCTTCTCTAACCTTGCTTCCCATTCTCGCATCATAATCTCTACCTTGGCAACTTTCATCCCAATTATTACTGCTTGTGTCAATGATCTCTATGTGGTCCACTGGCATAGTCCACTCTCATCTTTGGTGTGATGTACATGTTGCTGCACGTTGTTATTGTCGGCGCTATTTGTGACTGAGGCGTCTTCAGTATTGTCATCATAGGATTTTGTATCTTTATTATCAGCGGTAGACACATCATGATATGCGAGCCATCGTTGCTCAACAACATCTTCCAACATGATGCTTCCTAATCTATCAAGACTCATGAATTTACCTGAGGCAATTCTTTCATCTGTCATGGTGACACAAATCCTTGATCCGAGGAGACGATGGATGGTGTCGAGAACTTCACCGTCGGCTGGAGAAGTCGTCATCATGAATACAGACGCCACAAGTACAGGGAACGAGGAGTCGAGAGGCGAAGAGTCAAAGCCGGGCAATTATATCTAACAACTGAAGTGTGAGCGTAGCGGAGTAGGTAGGCTGTAGTAGGATGGCTCAGAGAAGGGCAGCATATTGAATCAGTATTGTAGGAATAATAGAATGATGGGTGTAGTGTCGGCGTCAAGTTTGCTCAAGAAATCGCAAAAAAAAACGCATCCGAACCGGCGGGGGTGGAAGCGTACTCAGATCGCCAACCTGACCACAGCAACACAACACTATGCTCTCAAGATCGATAAGGGCGATATTATTCTACCCATTTGAAGCGATGATGCAATTGCAGCGCTGCCTAAATAAACATAAGAGGCGGGTGCTCTGGCCGCGACATTTTGTAGTCGGTCACAACGGTCACTACAGTCACAACCCGCGGGTAGTGACCGTAGTGACCGTAGTGACCGTTGTGTCCGGCGGGCGGTTTTTAGTGCCTGGTCACAACCCGCGGGTAGTGACCTCACATCAGCGGGCGATTTGTTGCCCGTCCAAAAAAGAGGGGAAAGATGACATAAAAAGGGGCTTGGTGCCCCCAATCCATAATCCTCCAGTTCAATGTTCACTTCTTGGTGGTGCGTGGTGCCGGTACAAACATAATCATCACACACGACGCCACCACCCCTCCAGTTTCGTATAATTGCCATTATTATTCGGCCAAAGTATACGAGCAGACGGGCCGACGAAACGAACAGATAAGATCAACCTCCGTTGCTCATGAAAACGAACACAACAAGTGCATGTTTTTTTAATTGTCCCAAACGAACGAAACAGCTAAAACCATGCCAACCAAATCTATTACCACCGCAGCGACAAAGCAAGAAAAAGAAGAAGAGGAGTCAATGGCAATGGCACCTTCTTCTTTGAAAGACGATCGTGTCGCTTCGGCGGCGGCGGCGGCGGCGGCGACAAACGAAGCGGATCAAACTAAAAATTCACCATCTGAAAAACCAACGTCAATCACCGCCACCACCGCTGTCGTTGCCACGTCTACAGCGTCCACCAAAGAGGCAGCAATGACGAAGAATTCACCTGTCGAGAAAATAGCAGCAGCGTCAAAGAGGAAGAAGCCTTCTGCCTCCGATGACGATGATGACATTAACGATAATGCATCCGTCAACAACAACAGTGACAATAATTCCACCAACAAAATCGAAGAGGCAACAAAATCACGGCACCAAAAATCCACAAAGACCTGCACCCACCCCACCTGCACCAACACAGTAATCAACAACAATCTCTGCATTCAACACGGAGCTCGTAAAAAGCAACGAACGCTCTGCTCCCACCAGGACTCAATGGGTGGGTTGTGTACCAATATTGCCAAAAAGGGAGGTGTTTGTATCAAGCATGGGGCCAAGATTGAACGGCGTAAGTGTTGTAAGGAGGGGTGTATGAATGTTGCTCAGCGGGGAGGGGTTTGTCGGAGGCATGGTGCTGGTGATGATGGTGATGCTGTGAAGAAGGAGAAGAAACGAAAGAGGGAGGATGATAATGATGACAACGTTGATGATACTACACCATTTTCCAATGAAACAAAACCATCATCATCTTCATCATCATCGACCCCATCATCACCCAAACAGAAGAGAATACGCAAAACATGCACCGCCAAAGGATGCACCAACAAGGTCATCTCCAACGGAGTATGCACCACACACGGTGCTACCAAAAAGAAACGTATTTGCACCACTGAACACTGTACCAATCACGCCATATCAAGTGGCAAATGTCGTCGGCACGGTGCCCCATCAAACAATGCAGTGTCAAAGATTGTACTAAACACGTAGTTGGCAAGGGTGTCTGTTGGAGTCATGGTGCCAAGGAAGTCAAGAAGGTCCAAATGAAACTGTGTTCTGCCAAGGACGATAATGAGGATGGTGGGAGGAAGCAGCAGCAGTTGTACCAATCTTGCTGTACAGGGTGGATTATGTAAGAGGCATGGTGCCAAAGTGGCCGAACCAAAGATTTGTTCGGCAGAGGAGTGTACACACAAAGCTGTCAGGGGGGGAGTGTGTGTCAAGCATGGAGCACAATTGAAACGGTGTACGGTGGAAGGATGTGGGAAGCAAGCTCAAAAGGGTGGATTGTGTCAACGACATGGTGCCAAGATGAGTATATGTAAGTTTGATGGGTGTCCGAATCAAGTGGTTAATGGGGGAGTGTGTATTACTCACGGGGCGAAGCGTAAGATTTGCAAGTTTGATGGGTGTACCAAGTTTGTGATTAATAGTGGATTGTGTCAACGTCATGGTGCCAAGATTCGACGATGTGCCATGGATGGGTGTAATAAGCAGGTGCAGAGAGGAGGGTTTTGTGCGAAGCACTATGGTGATGCTCCTGCTCATGTGACGGTGAGGGTGGATACTTCTACTCCTTGCTGTTGCTCCTGTAGTTCCTGCTGCTATTAGCACTGCGGCTACCATGCCGGAAATTTGCCTCCCAGTCGAGGCCGACATTCCTCAAGTAATGCCGGAAATTTGCCTCCCCATCGAGGCTAACGTTGCTCCTCCTCCTCCTCCCATCCTGCCAATCATTCCCCAACAAGAATCAACGGCTACCTCATCTAAGAAGCGTAAGGAGTCACCCCCCGAAGAAGAGGAGGAGGAACAAAAGCCTCTTTCTGCTACTCCACCAAAGAAGAAGAGAGCTAGAAAGAAGCGTGAATGCACCGTTGACGGGTGCACAAATCACATTGTCAACAGTGGCGTGGTGCATGAGGCACGGAGCGCAGGTTTCAACGCAAGCAATGCACTGTAGAAGGATGTACGAGTCAAGCCAAATCTGGAGGAGTGTGGCATGAAACACGGGGTCACCAATTTCAAGGAAGATGTGCACCAAAGAGAAATGTACAAACCAAGCTGTTAGTGGTGTGGTGTGTGTATCAAGCATGGGGCGAAGGTCAAGTCTACTCGAAAGGGGTGCTCTGTAGAAGGGTGTACAAATATGGTGAGGGCCAAGGGAGTATGCACGACACATGGGGCAGGGCGGAAGCGATGTAAGGCAGAGGGTTGCAACAATATTGCTGTTTTCGGAGGAGTTTGTACGAAGCATGGGGCCAAGGTCACTTGCTCCGCCGAAGGTTGTAACAATCATGCCCAACGTGGTGGTGTGTGCCAAAGGCACGGGGCTAATATCCGACACAAGAAGTGCACTGCTGAAGGCTGTACGAGCAATGCCATCAAGGGAGGAGTATGCATCAAACATGGAGCAACCGCCAAAAAGTGTACTGCTGAAGGATGCGCGAACAATGTTTGTCAACAGGGGAGTATGCATCAAACACGGTGCAAAAGTCAAACTCTGTGAAACGGAAGGTTGTACGAATCAAGCCCATGACGGAGTGGTGTGTATTAGACATGGGGCAAAGAGTCGGAGAGTGAAGGCACAAGAGGCAAAGGAATTGGCAGCAGCTGCTGCTGCCAAACAACAGCAGGATAATTCGCTTGATGTAGTGGTGGCCGGTCGGTGATTCGCAAGACGGTAGTGATTCCCTGACGATGGTTTAGTTAGCGTCGTTTTTTTTTCCATAGTATAATTATTGTTGTGTAAGCATTCATTTTTATGATTAATTATTGAGTCTCTCCCCCCTCCCCCTGAAGAGGGCACACAAAGCAGAACACACAAAGTCAAGCAACCAAATGATTCAGACCGAGCTTTTCAATACTAGCTTCTATTTTCATCCTCTCTGGAGTATTCATTTGCATCATAAGCAGCCTGGTGTGTACTAAGAGTAGCAGACAGTTCCTCCTTGGTGATAAAGCCTCTTCGGAAACCATGGCACAAGCCCGCCAACAATAATAAACAAGTCGCCTTATGCAGCCTCCTCCATGTGTGTGAGAACACTGTCTGCGGTTCGCGCCGCTAGATGTAGAATGTAGACACGTTGTTGTCCACCATCTATTTATATCCTTATCCTAATCAATCCGAACCTCTCACACTTGTCCCCCTCTCTCAAACCGTTTCAGTTCTACCAAGCTGCTTGCTGTGAATATTACAGGTCGAAAAATGGGCTGCTGTGAAATATTACAGGTCGAAAAATGTCATCCCAGGCCAAAGTTGAAGGGGTCACTGCCCACTCGATATAATGATAATATCTAATCTGATTAACTTAGTTATTATTACGATATAATGATAATGGTGGCCAAAACAATTATAGCTTTGAAGAAGACATTGATGAGGATCCGGTCAACCCTTGCGAAAGGCGACCGCATCTTACATCATGACAAGATGTATAACATCTTACTACAAGATTATTGGAAGGAGAATAATGAAGTGGGAGACGCACCCGTTGCAGAGCAGAGATATCGTGCCGTAGGACGGATGCTTAAGGAACGGCGAGGTGCAGGTCGACATCTGCCTTGATAGCGAACGGGCGAACATTACTCCTATCTTGCTGTACATTGTTGCAAAGGCTTCAATGGAAGAAAACAATCTCATCTGCAGTCTGGAGTCGAGACAATTGTGAAACGAGAAGCACATTGCATTTGCTGCAGCTACAACCTTACTGTGAGGATCAAGGTACATATGCGACTTTGCTCCGTTGCTGAGCTTGAGAGCGGAGCGTGGTTGCAAGAAAGCATGCGTTGGAATTGGCCATGAAGATTAGCTGGACTTCAGATAGGTGTCAGACACAAGTAGTCTATCCTCCTCATCATCAAACCAGCCGCCTCCTCCAACAAGTTCAGCCTACAAACTACTGCAACTTTTCACAGCATATCTTCTAGCTCTAGCACTTTTACTGCTTCACAGGCAATGACAAATCCTTCATTTGGATCCTTTAGATTATGGGAGATCGTATCTCTTACTCTTGGCGGAATTCTCTTTTGTTTTGTGGCTCTTGGGTGTCACTTTGTTCGGAAGAAGAGAAGCAACAACAACAACATGTCACATGCAGAAGAAGAAGAGGGGACGGGTGGTTATCTCGATATTATCACTTTGGTAGTGTCAGCACCTGCAGAAGAAAAAGGAGTGACCAAAGAGGAGGGAAATGGACGGCTATCCTGGCAATCGCCTTTTCAGCCAGGTGGAGATACGCTGGATCAAAATCAAGTTTCAGCACCTGCAGCAAAGGAAGAAGTGATCAAAGAGAAGGAAAATAGATGGCTATCCTGGCAATCGCCATTTAGTGAAGTGTCAGCACCTGCAGAAGAGGAAGCCGAACCAGAAGAGGAAGGGGATGGATGGTTATCCCGACAACGTTGAAAGTGACGGTGAAGCTGTTGGACTGCTAGTTGGAGGTTCCCTGTTCAATACTCGAAATTGGAAAGCAATGAACGTGCAGATCAAGAGAATAGCATAGAATGCGGTGTAATATCACCTCAAGACGGTACAGGTAATTTCATCATTGATGAAACTTCCAGAGGAGACGATGAGGCTCAACAAATAGAAATGACAGTGCAAGTGCGAAGAAGGAAGAGCATCGTGGACTAAATGATGCATCCATATCTCATTTACAAGGACGCCCTGATCTTGAATCCATCATCAAGACTGCTTTTGAAAGCGCTCGAGATGAAGAGACTGATATTGATATATTTATGTGCGGTCCATCATCGTTGACTGCAGCTGCTTCGAGAGCAATCCGCCGTGAGGAAAAGCGTGGACGATGTGTGGCAAATCCTTTGAGTTTGAGTCATGAACCTCGAGCATATGTTTATTTTACCAGGAAATGTTTGAACTGTGAAACTATGAACTGCTACATACTACAATCAAACGTCCCATCACATCTAATGCCACCACCATTCCATTCAAATCGCAGTCCTCCAAGAAGAAAAAGTGCTCCATATCCCAATGCACCAAACAAGCCAAAGTGGGGGGCCTGTGCATGAAGCATGGTGGTAAGGTCAAATATCGATTTTGTAATGCGCCGCATTGTAGTAATGTGACGCAGAAGGGTGGGTATTGTAAGCGTCATTTCGACATTTTGGTCGAGGGTGTTGGTGCAAGTGGTGAAGGTGGAAGTAACAAGAAGAGGAGGCTGAGTGAAGCTGCAGCTATGGAAGGTCGTAGAGAGTAGTTGGAATGACGAGCTGGTTGTATGAGGATGTGGTGGAATATGGTATTGTAATGACAAGCGATCTCATCTTAAAGCGAGGTCATCATGCTATGCGATACTTATACTTGACTATTCTGCTAGTTGAGTAGGAAGAGAAAGAATTGGGGACATCTGCAGTTGATGATGTCAATCAATCGCTTCATTGTATTGTTGCTATTTGTATATTTGTTGCGTCGTGGGACACGAGAGAGTATGTTTTCACGAGTGTATTTGTTGCGTTGGTGCTAGTGTTTGGCTATGTGTAAGAAAGAAGTAAGGGTGGATGGGAGAATGAATTCGATGGTAGATCGGGCTATTTGTTTACTATATTATAACTATCTAAGTGCGTGCTATGGCTATTGAATGACGACGCTGTGGAATGTATAGCTCTTGCTTCCCCAATGGCTCATGTCTCCTTATGGTACTTCTCTTCCTAATCTAAATCGTTGACTTCGCCTTCCGTGTATGATGGCTTCAAATCACTGGAAGATCATCAACATCGTCACGATCGTCTTCTTCATCTATCTTCGTGATCCTTCTCTTCAAACGTGTATGCCGGCATTGAAGAAAGGAAGGACATTCTTTACCTTTACCACCTCACAATAATCACCATATTCTTGCTCCTCTCCTAATCCTCTCCCTCAAACGTGTATGATGGCAATTCGAGGAAAGGGAGGACATTCTTATTCACTATATCGTTTGGTAAAGCGAGCTGGAGTGTAGTAGCAGCCTCGTTCAATAAGCTGTGATGCTGTGCTTTGTAGTGAACAATTGTGCTGTAGAACTGATGAAATCCACATTGCACTGCCTGGGCCTTTCCCCCCACATCATCAAAATCATCCCAGCAGGTGTTGTAGAGAGAATCTGATTGATTGCACCAACTTTATCCTTCATGTCATTCTTCCATTCTCCAATAGTAAAGCGGCGATGGTGTCACACAGTACTGTTCTCCCTCAACCAAATCAACGTTCTTCAAATTGTAACAATCTTGGAATATATCGTCATCAGAAATTATGCCATCTTTCAATGGGATGGTGATTCGTTCCAAAGAGGTGCAGCAATAGAATGCCAACTCCTCGATTCTTTCCAGCTCCTTACCAAATTTGACGTTCGTCAGGGCTGTACATCCAGAATGCACTATTCTGAACGATCTTGGCGGATGGCAGGTCGATGCTCGTCAAAGATTTGCAGCGACAGAATGCCCTCTCTCCAATTATTTCCAGCTTGTCACATTCAACAATCGTCAGGGCTCTACAACCATCGAATGCACACCCTCAAAAATTTCGACGCCCGGCATTCTTACTAGTCTCAAAGAAGGCAGCATTGAATGCCTCATGCTTCAACTGTTTTGACACGATCATGACAATCGACTTCTTCGATGGTACGATTCATATAAAATGCCCGTGCCGGAATGACAGTGACGGATTCATGGATGCGGACACGAGTTACACCAGGAGGAATTACTTCGCCGTCTCTGCCGTAATAAATGTGCCATCCGTCGGCCGCCATCATCATGAAGGCATGCAACAGTTGCTGTTTCGATACCTCGCTCGCTTTTTTTGTTGCTGTTTGCCATGGCTGAGGAGTCCTCATGGCTGGCTCATGCTTTGCTGGGATTTTCTCTCCCTTCCCCTTTTCCTCCTCAACGACATACAAAATTAAGTCCCGCTAAAATAAGCCTGTAAAATAAGTCATACTAATTCCATCTAGAAGCCACGTACCAAATCCAAGCTTCGTTTGAGCTTGTCCATCGTAAGTGTAGAGTTGTAGGAATAGGAAAATCAAAATTTAAATCGAGTCGAGCGAAGCAGAGCTTAACCCAGAATTCCACAGAAATTCCTGTCTGTCTGTCTGTCGCGTCCAGAAAATCAAACCTCTTTTTTTGGCCCGGTTTAGACCTCAAACTAACAAAATGGCATAAAACCCATCACCACCCGCCACCATGTCGATGCAATCGTTGCCGTCTTCCTTCAAAAGGAAGCATGGAGAACACTGTCTAATACCAGCATGGAAATGGACGAAGAATCGCTTGCTGATGTTCGAAGGGATGATACAATCAAAACAAGATGTGTTAGATTTGGTGTCGATTATATTGAACGACGCCATGGTGAGACATCTGCTGAACAACAACAACGACACAATACACTCCAAAAGGCCATTGAACGAGAGAGAAAGAGACGTGCACGTGCACAGCAATCGCCAGAGGAACTTAGATCGACACAGGATGCCAACACTGCTGCACGAAAGCGAACAAGAGCACAGCAATCGCTAGATGAACGTAGATCGACACAGGATGCAGACACTGCTGCACGAAAGCGAACAAGAGCACAGCAATCGCAAGAGGAACGAGACGATGGAAGGCGTCAGGATAGAGAAGCATGCAGGCGGAAAAGATCAGTAGATGATACTCGTGATGGTGTCTTCAATGATAATTGCTTTCATACACTGAATCCACCGGATGAGAACTTTAAGAAATCGCTTGTCATGAAAGCGATAAAGCAAGCAACACGTACCAAGAGGCCAAATGGAACACACCAGGCTACAGTATGTGTTGTGTGTGATAGAGTAATCATTGGTGAAGAGAAGGTGTGCAATATATCAACAGAAAGACTTGAGGAAAATCGACATCGCATAAGTGTAGTTGCGTATGAAGAATTCTATCGCAAACCTTTGCATCCCCTGTTGGTGGAGCAATATTCAGTGGAAGGACTAGACGGCCTCCTTTTATCTCCTAGAGCATATCGCGAAGGCGACAACTTTGAGTGCTGTCAATCTTGTAACTCTGGCATGCAGCCATCAAAAGCGAAGAAGAAAGGCAGCAAACCTCCCAAGTATGCTATAGCCAATGGATTTGTCATTGGCCATTTCCCATCTGTCATACAGATTCCAGGTGAGGTTGAGCCAAGAAGAATAGGTCTAGATTTGGATGCTGACGAATTCAAAGAAAAATTTCATGACCTCTTCTGTGCAGCATTATCAACACAACGGGCATATGGATATGTCTTTGCTTACACAGGAGGAGCACAGAAGTCATTAATGGGCAGCATAAACTTCTTCGAGATGAATCAGAATCACTTGGCCTCAGCAATAAATCTTTACCGATCCACTGGGGCAAACGATCATCTGATAACTGTATTGTGTGGTAGATTTACTCCGGAGCAACGCACCATTATACGCAACAGAGCAATCCTTGATACTGCACTTTATGTTGACATGATGACATGGTTAATACGAGTTTCAGGACATCCTGCTTACACCGATCTGACACCTCCTGAGGAGTGCCCAACACCTACAATTTTGGAGGATGACGCAAACGATAACAATACGGACGATACGCAGAATCCAGGCGTAGAGCAAGAGTACCAAGGCAGCACGTACACATTCACCACTTCAAAACGATCCTTCCGAAAATATGGGCACGAATAGAAGCCCTCAAGAGTTTACACTATCTATGATGAACCGATCATCACCTCTCCTTCTTGTTCGTGGTGGCAATTACACCAATGCTGAAGAATTGATGTTAGAGAATGTACTTCCGATCCAATTTCCTTTCGGCTTAGGTGGTCCCACACAACGACGACCGACCGCGGTATCAAAAGAGGTTGCTCTTCAACATTACACGCGTCTATCATTGAAGCAATTTATGAGAGGGGATTTCCTCTTGGTAGTATTACATATGATGAATCGAATAAGATCATTCACGACGGGTCTCGTTACATGTCGATCACTTGGTCTAGGTGGCGACCTAACCTTTGCAGAGTCAATTTCTACCCTAACCGATCAACAGATTAAACGTGCAGCTGAGAACATTACAAAGAACGTTGAAGACAATAGTGTTGCTGCTCAATTCTTACGGCGAGCAGAAACATCATGCCGATCCATTGGATATACTGCAGCAGCAGCAAGAGCGAATCGGCGACTTATGTATGGTCTAACTGATCGCTATGGCACTGCGCATATCTTCTTCACTATTTCTCCGTGCGATGAGTGTTCATGGAGAGTGCGTGTGTGGGCTAATGCTGGAATGACCATGACAATGCCGTCAATTGATGATCCGGACAACGTGTGCTTGATAGACTACAAGGAACGAAGAGATACACGCCTGAAGTACCCAGGAGCATGCGCTCTTGAGTACGAGAGTATCATCCAGACGCTACTAAAGAAGTTGTTTGGCTGGGACTGTAAGAAGCAGAAAGGAGACAAGGGAATATTTGGGACTCTGCTGGCATTCTGTGTTGCACATGAAGAACAAAGTGAGTTTTAGTTCAAGACTTGTGATTTGTATTGGGATCATATCTATTTCTAACTTGACATGCTAACCTTATTCCGTTCATTGTACAATACCTTGTATTATGATACACAGATAGAAAGACCTTGCATGGACATTGGCTTCTTTGGATAAAAGAGCTCATGCATTGGCGGAGGGAGTTATTTGGATCAAATCAAGAAGCAGCAAGGAAGGCATTCCTCAATTATGTTGACTCTGTTATGAGTTCTAGCTATCTGAAGAATAAAGAGATGGCAGTGGACGACGACTGCTGTAACAAATGTGAGAGTAATGGTAATGCTACCATGGAGCAGTGCGTAGCCAGTAGTATCTCTGAGCACGTAGGTGGAGATGGAGATGGACATGTTGATATCGGTCCATGTACAGTCCATGACAAATTCGTCGATATTGATGTTGGTGGTGCGTTGGAGCAAGAGCAGCTACAGCGAATACGCAATACGAGGAGCAAACATGAGAAGGATAAAATCCAGGGCAAAATCATCGATTGCCGAGAATGTGGCGAGACTTTCAGCACAAACGAATTGGTACAGATGTCCCTTCGCCACTACAAGCGCGTGGCAGAGGCAGACATGGAAGCAAGCAGGAGACTTACTGATGATGTTACAATTCACATGAGTTCTCATAGGAGGGATATCGCTTGCTACAGGTTCCCATATGATTTGAGTCCTTCTCTCCATCAGTTGAATCTACTTCATTTTATGAGACGTCACAGGTTCGTGGAATACTATTGAGATGGCGCTTTGATGATCACGATTTCGGACATCGTCCAGGTTGCTTCAAGAAAGGACCGGAGTGCAGATTCAATCTTGCTAAGCCATATTGTGAACAAACGACATTACATGTTGATGAGGTTGCTGAAGATAGATCGAATGTTGTGATGTGGCACTTATTAAATGAATCAGTGCAACTTGAAACTACTCCTTACCTCATTGAGACCAGGCGATCAATGGGATCTCAATTTATGAATACTCACAGTGTTGAGGCGTCTGCTGTATTTGCATGCAATACAAACGTTCAGATGGGTGAGCCATGTCATCTCTTTTATGCATCTGCATATGCATTTAAGGATACACAGTCAGAAGATAGTGAGCGTTTTATCCGGATTGGGACTCAAGTCATAAAGCGATTGCTTCGCATGCAGCAAGCCGCAGCTGAAAATGCAAGGTTAGAGAATAGAGAGCCAGCGGAACGAGTTCCAGATTTTGGGGGCGGGCTCTCCATGCTATTATCAGGAATGTGTGCCAACTTGAACAAAGCTATCTGCAGCGCGACCATGGCACACCTGCTCATTAATAAAGAACAGCGGTTCGAATACTCACATCAATTCACCAATGTTCTCGTGGGACAAATGGAAGACGTATTGGATGGAAAGGAGGGGCACTTCCGCATTCGTAAGAACCATTCCAAAACTCAAAACACCACAGTGCTTTGGCCTGATTCAAGCGTTGACGATTACATCCATAGACCCGACCACCTTGGTGACATAAGCCTGTATAAACTGGTGTGTCTCTGCAGTGCTTTGTGTGCGTTGTGTGCTGTTTTGTGTGGCTGGGCCTTGCTGCAGTGTGGCCCTCGGGGCCTTGTGCTGGCAGTTGTTGTGGGTCTTCTTTGAGTCACTAATTCTGACTATAAAGTTGCTCTGCAATGCTGTGACTACTAAGTATGGTAGGCAGGTTATTGAGTAGAGTAGTGAGTAAGTATGTATGTAGTAAGTGTTCCGTTTAGATGTATTCCCAGTTAGCGAACTTGAAGCGCGCCCATCAAAAAACAAAAAGATCTTTTTTTCACCTCTGACACATCATCACCATGTCGAAAGTCCGCCGGCCACATCTTGCTGACACCGAGAGTTAGACAACAAGCAGCATGTCAGTGTCGATCGCGATGTAATTGCGGCACCAACGATAGGCGGCGGCCGCCGCAATAAATCCTGCTGCCTCCGGCGGAAATCTCTATCTATCTGCATACACCGTGTCCAAACATCATGATCAGCGTAATCGGCTGGCACTATCTTTCCATCTGGTGAAATTAGAAAACAATTGAAGCATTTATCCCGATATCGATCAGATTAATATGGGGTGACAAATGGGAACGGTATTGCGCAATAATCTTGTCGGAATGCATTAGTACAAACATCTGCTCGACATGATGTGTGTACATCATAAAGACACATCACATGCACTATGCACTGCAAGCAAAACAAAACGAGCAAACACGCGGATGAGTACACATCAATCAGATAGAGTATGCGCCATGTGAAAAGATATGACAGTCAACTGGATAGTGGAGAGTCAACGTAAAGGTGACGAGCGTCAGCATGACGTCATCGAATGACGGAGGCAGTATTTTTGTCGGTGCTCTTCTTTGTACTAAGTATGTACAATGCATCTTGAAGCCAGTCTGAACCGTGTCGTTTGTGTATAGAATCTCTGCAATTGGATTTTTGCATGGTAAGTAAGTTTCAGTTACATTTTCGATTTGTGTGCGTTTAAAATCGTGGAGACTCCACGATTTTAAACATGTTGCTTGTTAGTTTCGAGTTGGGAAAAAGATAGGTGAGCACATATGGTACAAAAGCAAGTAGCAAGTGGACAAGAATAAAGGCAAGTACAGGTAAACACACAGCAATCAACTCGGCAACTGCACGTACGTATTTTGACTAGAAGGGTTTACAGGTAAGATGCAACCCAGATGACTATCTGTAGAGATGCTGCAGCCTGCGCAAATGAAGCACACAAAAATCAAATGCATTGCACCTCCTCAAAGGAATACAGCGAATCCAAGCAACAACGCAACGACGAACAGCAGCTGGGACAATCAAATCAGTTAGATGGCGCAGGGCAGCGCAATACACTGGACCGGGTCTAACATTTCGATTGATAGAATTCTCAACTGCGCCAAGAAGATGAATGGCCAATTGTGCGAGGCAGTGATCAAGAGAGATAAGTGGGTCGAACACCTGAAGAAGAAAGCTGAACACACGGCGAAAGTGACATACAACAATGAAAGGGCAACTATGATCCTCAACACAACGTACAAGACAGCAATGGAGGGAAATCTGATACCCGACAGGGAGGCTCTTGTGACAAGAATCGGCAACATGATCAAGTCTCCTAACAGCAACTGGTCCGAGAAGAAGCCAGAATGGGAGCTTCCCAGGACATATTTCGATGCGTAAGAACCTTCGAGAGAGTTGATGAATGTTTGCTCACAACGCTTAAAATCATGGCAAATACACCATTTTAAATGGACCAACAAAACGACCAAAACGAAAGGAGACAACAAATCACAAGAAAATTTCTGGCTAAAAAGAACCGAAAGTAAGTTTGACATCAAATATATCAAAACAATCTCTACAAGACTTGGGGGCAGGGCAATCTTTCTTGCTATTCTACGGCGGAATCAATATGGCGTCCTGTAGCCATCTAAAGCATACAAGACAAAAAATACAGGGCAACTTTTTCTTGCTATTCTACAGAGGAATCAATACAGTATCCTGTAGCCATACCAATCTACACAAACTCTACGTCTGCCCACCAGATTTATTTCTCCTAAATCCATAACATAGTAATTCCTACGTTAATCCCTGTAGAATTGCTCTGGGTCAAATTGGGTCAAATGACCTACAGGGTAAGGAGGGCACCTCCGTGGCCGCCGATAAAAGCTACGCTAACCGTCTGGGGCCCCGAGGGCCGATAATTGTTTTGGGAACAAGGTCTTCTAATTCAGCGTTCTAATAAGATATTTTCAAGGACTGCTCAACAGTACATGATATATGCTCAAAAAGATTGCCAATCAACCACTCAAATGGATGAAAAAAGTAAGAACAACATGTTTAATATACAAGGTATTTGCCATCAGAGTGTCTTTGAGTCCTCAAGGCAATGAAATACATAGTTTAAATGATTTGTGTACGTTTGCCTCTCGCAGGCCTCTCCCTACACGCATCTTGGTAAGTAGATAGATTCCCTTGATCCAACATAAGTAGGGAAAATGACACCAATCTTATTTTTGTACTCAATTCCTACGTACTCACACAGGCCTTATTCCTAGGATTCTGAAATCGGAGGATTCGATGCGCACCCCTCACAAAAATCCTAGGATTCTGAAATCGGAGGATTCGCCGGCATCGAATCCTAGGATTCTGAAAATCCTAGGATTCGATGCAACAGGTCTAACACATCCACTTCAAAAATCCTTTGAGGCGCAGGAGAAGCGGGGAAGCTTATGGAACACGGTCTATTCGCGCTATTAATTTAAGTGATCAGCTTATTTTGAGATGTATGATTGAATTGGTACGCAGCAGCTCAAGCTTCGTGATTGTGACGGCATACATAGCATACCTACATAACAGCACCATGACCATGCATTCTATTGTAACTGGTATGAATTATATTATGAATCATCGACATTGAATAACCTCTTATGAATCCAAACGAGTCGTTTGGTTGTTGAAACGACTTCGGCATCATTGTAATAGGTATTGATCACAGCCTTGGCAACATCCGATTTAAATGTCTCTTGCTCAAAATGTTCATTGTACATCTGAGCAACTATCTCATCCGTTGCAGCTACTCCAATGACATCACTCATCTTCTTCTCAGTCTCAGCGTCATTATTCAGTATCCCCACACAAAAGAAATAGAAGAACCTGGGAATGGTTTGGCGATTTGTTGAATAATCGCAGCAATCTCACGGCCCTTCTCTTTCCATCCTATCTTCATAAGACTTCTTGGTATCACCAGCACCAGAGTCTTCTACATCTCTCCACAGCATCCTCTTCATCCTCCATCCTCATACTCATCAAAGCTGAAAAGAATACCCTGCGCTGCGAATTTCTTGAGTGAATTTATATTACGAAGCTTCACACTACCATCTTTGTTGTGCAAGTCGACGATTTGAAGAAATCCTGGTATCTTTTCATACTTCTCCAAATCCTTCTTGTCAAAATACATCCCAATGCCAGTTTTTGTTTCTACTTTAAGCAAGCCGAAATTTCCTTCCACTATATCTAAAGTCACTATGAACAGTTGCCCCTTCTGCTCTGACCACTACTCTGAGTCTGCCTTGCGGGCGACTTCAGCTTAAAGGACCTTTTGACGCTTACCGCACTGTTGTAAAGAGCGAAACGAATGTAGAAGGTAAGAGAATCGAAGACAGGAAAGTAGAGAGGAGTATCCATTAGATCTAGATTAGAGGTACTTACGTATTTGTTTTGCCGTTGTTGTTGTTTGATTTCACCATCTTGTGTTATGTGTTTTCGCTGTCACTGTTGATTTATGAGACAGTGCTGAGGTGCACTATTGGGTCTTGCTTTGATCTTGTTTAGCGCATGGGATCGCCACATGACTCAACCTCCTTTGCGCCAACAACTTGCCGAAATGGTTGGCGGGCGTGACACAGGTTTTTTCCTCCAAACGCGCACGGGGTCATTTCGGCGGGAGAAGCTGCAAGCGCAAAGATCAAGATGCTATCTCCGAAAGACCAGCCCAGGAAGGAGTGATCGGGCGGGGGCCTGCTGGCTCCTATGCTACTCAAACTCAAACCCAAGCACCAAACACAGCAAGTAGTTTGATATGTGGCAATCTACTATGCATCATTATTACCCTAATTCAGCCATCATTTCTACTCTCTCCGTCAGATTATGTTCTTCCAATCTGCGCATAGTTTTGTTCAAAAGCAATTAGTTCCCGTGGAACTTGGAATTTATCAAGGCAATCCCTTGGCAAAGGCTTTTAACAGATTATAATCCATCACGTGTTCTTACCCTAGATAAGACAACATATACCCAATTTGCATTCTTGAAGTCCCAATCTACAACAACTAATTTGTCCTTGGACATTCCCTGAAGCTTGTGACCAGTCGTAGCATCGTTCATGATTAATGGGAGCTGCTGGATTTTAACTCCCTTTATTACTTGCCTTGTCGACCCAAGCCCCGTTAAGTCGACTGTCACCTTTGCTGTCGATTTGGTCGGTAACACTTTTACACATTGCGCATTTTGTGCTGCAACAAGATCATGTTTCAGGCCAGCAAGCCTATCCGCATCGGCACCGGTATTAGACATGTCATCATCTGGTATCATATCTGCCTCTAGTTCATGGATCGACTTCTTGATTGCAGCTATTTTTGCATTGTCAGGAAAGCGCTCAATTTCAACATACTCAACATGACGTGCATTGA